>PVJS01012154.1:0-44395 GCA_004027185.1 Glis glis | reverse complement strand
CAAATTATTATTTTTTATAGTATCCCCAGGGAACTACACCCCCAGCTACACCCCCAGCCCTATTTTTTATACTTTATTTTGAAACAGGATCTCACTAAGTTGCGGCGGGCCTCACTAAGTAGCTGAGGCTGGCCACAAACCTGGATCCTCCGGTCTCAGCCTCCCAAGTACTGGGATTACAAGCGTGCGCCACCACGCCCAGCTTCAAGCAAATTTTTTTTTTTTTTTTTTTTTTTTTTGCAGTACCGGGGATTGAACGCAGGGGCGTTCTACCTCCGCGCTACACCCCCGGTCCTATTTTTTATACTTTATTTTGAAACTGGGTCTCATGAAGTTGTGGAGGGCCTCACTAAGTAGAGAGAGAGAGAGAGACAGAGACAGAGACAGAGACAGAGACAGAGACAGAGAGAGACAGCAAGAGAGCTGAGGCTGGCCGCGAACCCGGATCCTCCGGTCTCCTCTTCCCAAAGTACTGGGATTACAAGCATGTGCCACCATGCCCGGCCAAGCAAATTATTTTTAACTTACTTTTTTAATAATTTACAATCCCATGGAGAAATGTTTGTGGTATAATGTTAAGAGATTTTAAAAAGCAGGACAAAATATACACTAATATTTACATATTTCAGCCGGGCATGGTGGCATACACCTGTAATCCCAATACTTGGGAGTCTGAGACAGGAGGATTGCAAGTTCAAGGCCAGCCTCTGCAAGTTAGACCCTGTTTCAAAATAAAAAATAAAATGGGCTGGCAGTACATCTCAGTGGTAGAAGACTCCTGGGTTTCATCCCCAGTACTGCAATGTGTGTGTGTGTGTGTGTGTGTGTGTGTGTGTGTGTGTGTGTATGTGTGTGTGTTAAATATACATATATATTGCAAATTTCACAAAGGTTTGAAAGAGATATACAAGATATTCATAGTAGTGAAGAAAGATTCTACCTCAGCTTTTCTGTACACTCATTCGTGTTTTTCATTATTTTTTCTTGCCATGAAGATGTATTATTTTTATATCCAGAGGAAAACGTTAAAATGACCAAAGGAAAGTATGGGGGGGCTTCTCCCCTAGGAGGGGGTGCAAAGCCTAGGAAGGGGCAGTATGACAGATGGAAGCATCTAGGCTGTCAATGCCCGGGCTTGAATGCTGGCTTGGCCCCTTTCTAGCTGTGTGACTCTGAGTCTGTTCACCTTTTATGTACCCAACAAACACTTATTGAGCACCAGGCACTGTGCTAGAGAATCAGTGAGCAAAACACACCTGCTCCTTCCCTTACCATAGAGCATGTAGCTTGTGAGTAGGGACAGTGAACACATCACCACACAGATCACGCATCACTACAAAGTGCAGGGTCCTCAGGAGGACGAAGAACAAGGACAATAACAAGAACCCAATTTGGAATGGATGGCCAGGGAATCTGGCCTCTGAGTGATGTTTAGAGTGGAAACCAAAGTCTGAAGAAGTATGGAACCTCCCAAAAGTGAGGACTTTGAGAGAAAGCATGTATAAGGAACTGGAAGAAGCCAGGGTCTGGAATGCGATGAGAGTGGGGGAGAGTTGTGCAAGGTAAGACCAGAAAGGTAGTCTGGAGCCAGATCATAGGCCAAGGAAATGCCTCCTGAAGTACCACAGAAGTCATTGTAGGGTTTTAAGCAGGGAAGTGATGTATGATTAGATTTGCAATTATCAAAGGTCACCTTGATGCTCTTTGAAAATCAGAGTGAATGGTGTAGTTATCTGGCTGTTAGCATGGCCCAGGTAGGAGAAAACAGTAGTCTGGGTCAGGGTAGTGGCAGTGGAGATGAGAGAGATGTGGAAAGGAGTTGAGATATTCTTGGACACAGAGACAGCAGGTCTTGGTGATGGATTGTGTGTCAGGGTGACAGTGAGCAAAGGTTCAAGGATAGCCAGGACTGGGGCATGAGCAGTTGTGGGGTGGAGGGGACGGGAAACTTTGGAACGAGGGCAGACTCAGAGGTGGCGGGGAGCAGTGGTGAGGTGTGCCAGTGAGCGTTGGTTTCTGCCCGTGTGCACTGGGGTTTACGATGGTACCTGCACCCTCAGCGGGAGTGTTCAGCCCTATTGTCCAAACCCACTTCTACAGCAGTCTCCCCTCTCCTTCACAGGTGGGGCATGCCACTCCTGGGGCTGGAACGAGCATGGCATGTGCGGGGATGGCACCGAAGCCAACGTCTGGGCCCCGAAGCCCGTGCAGTTTCTGCAGTCAACATCCGGACTCCTTGTGGGATGTGGTGCTGGCCACTCCCTGGCTCTCTGTCAGCTGCTGGCACACCCTGCCCTGGACCAGGATCCCAAGGTCATCTACCCTTCCCCAGATGCCACAGAGGACACGGAATCTCAGGAAGCCATGGACAAAGGGAGAAATGGGAAGGAAAGACGATCAGAAACTTCAACCCAAAGCCAATCTGACAGGTCCAGAAATGGAGGACTTTGACAGATAACCTTTAATAAAGTGGCTTTTCCTACCAAAAGTTTTCCCAGAGACTCACTTTGTTGGGATGTGGGGTTCTCCTGAGAAGGAAGCAGGGGCACCCCTGGTTCAGCTGACTATGAATCAGGACAATGGGAAGCTGCTTGCCTGGTGTCCAGGCTCAAACAGACTGCATCTTTTCTACTCGGCGAATGAGAGTGAGGGGCTAGGTCCCCACAAGTGAACATGGAAAGCTAAAGCTCCAGCCGAAGGCTTCAGCCTCTCCCTGCCTGGTAGAGACAGAACACCAAGCCCTAGTCCTGTGGTTGTTTCGGTCCAGCAGCTTTGATTCAGCAAGACAGAGGTCCCTATGCCATGCTTAGAGCAGCCACAAGCCCCTGCTGGGTTTTATTCTCCACCCAGAGCTTGTAGTTTGCCTGCTGAAGGACACTGAGGTTCTCTGTCCTGAGATTTGGAAAGGAAGGCGTTCTTGTCTTGGTGCCTAGGACCACGGGAGACAGCTGGCAGGGGTGTGGGGGAGAGGATTAGTGCATAAAAAGACAAGACTTCTGAGAGGACCCATCAGAGGCAGACCCCTGGGACAGACAAAGGAGTCTAGAATCAGTAACTCTCAGAAGACTCGTCTTCATCTAAGCCAGGCAGGACTCTGGAGCCAACCTGTGCGACTTAATAGCCAAGCTGGGTAGTTTCAGAGTTGGGGTCTGCGGTGGCTAGGCTCCAGTGGCTTTAAGAAGTTACAGAATCCTAAGACATCAAAGCTGGGGGACTCTCCATCGCCATCTAGCCTAGTGCCCTTCAAACTGCATTCTTCAGAGCCCTAGGAGTCTCCTGAGAATTCAGTGGCTCCTTGGTGGACTCTGGGTGAAGGAGGCCAAGTGGAAAAAGGACTGGGTGCCCATCTCCACCTCATTTGAAGTGGCTTTCGTTTATCTATGTATTACATATTGGGCTTCGCCTAAGATTTCATTTGATAAGAGAGTCCTTGAGAAATTTTTAAAACTACTGATCTTAACCAACATTTTCATTGTTCATGTGGGAAAACAGAGGCCTACAGAGGGGAAGGGACCATCTCAAGGCCGTATACCTCACCCCTGGTCCAGGTCTTGAGTATGGACGAGGACAATCCTGAGCTCCCCAAGCCTGAACCAGAGACCACCCACAGCCATAGGCTGTCCTTGAAAACCAATGCATGAGCCAGGCGTGGTGGCGCATGCTTGTAATCCCAGTATTTTGGGAGGCGGAGACCGGAGGATCCGGGTTCGCGGCCAGCCTCAGCTCTCTCTCTCTCTCTCTCTCTCTCTCTCTCTCTCTCCTTAGTGAGGCCCTCCGCAACTTCGTGAGACCCGGTTTCAAAATAAAGTATAAAAAATAGGGCTGGGGGTGTAGCGCGGAGGTAGAACGCCCCTGGGTTCAATCCCCAGTACCGCAAAAAAAAAAAAAAAATGCATGGAGTCCTGCTCCCAATATTGCACCCTAGAAATATGGCTGCCTTGACTGGCAAAGCCCTTGGTCCCCACCTCCCAGAACCAACAGAGGCCAAGCCCTAGCTGGGCTTGCTAGGATGACCAGACCCACAGAGATGGCCCAGAGATGATCCATACTGCAGAAAGGGCAAGGTGACTGACCACCACCCACTATCTTAAAGGTGAGTGGTCTACATCAGACAAACAGGCCAGAAAGCAGCCCCATATAGGACTGTTCTCAGCCCATCCCTCCTGGAGAGAGTTTCCACTAACAGGGAACCAATGCAGTCCCTCTCACAAAGGTGCAGTGCAGAGCCACCTCCTACCTCTGTCAGCACCTGCTGGAAGAAACCAGAACCCCAAGTCCTCTGTTGCTAAACCCTAATGGCTCTCCCAAGGCCTCCTGTGAACATCAGAAAGAAATGTCTCAGCCGGGCGTGGTGGCGCACGCTTGTAATTCCAGTACTTGGGAGGCTGAGACCGGAGGATCCGGGTTCACGGCCAGCCTCAGCTACTTAGTGAGGCCTCTGCAACTTAGTGAGACCCGGTTTCAAAATAAAGAATAAAAAATAGGGCTGGGGGTGTAGCTCGGAGGTAGAATGCCCCTGTACCGCAAAAAAAAGAAAGAAATGTCTCAGGGCTCCTCCCCAGCCTGAAGCAGGATCAGGTGGTACATCAGCCTGAAGCCCTTTGATCTGTAACCTCAGACTCTTAGAACTGAGTCAGATCCTCCTTGAAGCAGGCAGGGCACCAGGTAGTCCATGAATGGAAGCATGAATGGCTCTTGGCACCAGGAGACACCATAGGCCGCCCCGTCGCTTCGGCTTCTTCCTTTTGCCTTTCCTGAGAGCAGTGTGGACAGAAGGGCTTCCTCCAACTCACTTCACTGGATGGCTCTGATAGATGTCTGCAAGTACTTGTCACATGATGAGTAACGAGGTGTTGACAAGTGTCTTCTGGGTTTTTTTTCTGTACCCTTTCTTTGATTGATAGACTCCGTAGATGTCTAATCCCCCATTACTAGTAGATCATGAGTTCTCTGAAAACAAGGGGCTAGGTCTTGGTCAGTTCTAGGACCCCTTCACCAAAAATTGGTCCTGGTACAGAAGTGCCCGATAAATGTAAATGAATGAACTTATTGGCACACACTTAGGGTCACCCTGCAGTGGGGAGATTAAATGAGTGGGCCCCATGATACTCTCATCCTTACCCATCTTCTGTTCTATCCCATTTACAAATGTCTGAAAACTATGCTGTGGATATCATAGCCATTTGACAGTCAGTTAACGTCAATATCTTCCACCTGGTTATCTAGTTTGAGAAAATACCCACTCATTTATAATTTTTTTTTCAGATCAACTAAGGAAATTAGCCATCACATTCCTCCCATATGAGAAGGAAGAATGGGAAGAGAAGAGAGGAGGATGCCCCTGCCATGTGCTAACGGGCCTTGGGTCTGCCCCCAGAGTAGTTGGTGATGGTCCAGCATATACCAGATGTTGGCGGGATGTTTCCATCCCTACCTGTCATACTTGCTCTCCCTTCCCAATCACAGTGACCCCTATCTTCCCTTGACCCCACCACTACCATCATCCTTGGCCCCAGTGGGTTGTGAGGGCCATCAGACCAACTTTGGATGAAATGGTGCTTGGAAATGGTGATCCAGTCCAGCGGCTCAGAATAAAGCCCTCCCGCCATGCCCCAGGCAGCCTCCCCTTCCAGGGCAAGTGACTTAGCAATCAACTAAAGCTGAGAGGTAGCAGTCGAAGACAGTGGGCAAGTGGTAGGGTATTAGGGGGTAGGCGTTCCACATCCTTAGGTGCATATGAGTAACTGCTACAAGATCAGAATTTCAGAGTGCCTGGAACACACAGGGAGGTGGGTATGAGGAGAGGGGAGGGGAGGGAGGCTGGCAGCCTTGCAGGCCAGTTGAGGGAGTTTGATGTTCATTCTTAGGGCAGTAGAGTGTTGAAGCAAGAGAGAGAGGTTGTTCAGCTGTGTGTGAGAGAGACTCAAAGCAGGATGTGACATGGCCCCTTCTGTCATACCATGGTGCTTCATGAAGGAGGGAGGGAGGCCATGTCCTGAGGGTGTTGGATTTAGGACCAGCAACTCTAGTATTCCCATCAATTCTGTTTCTAAGGACCAGCCCCAGGAAGTCCTCAATTAGCCTGAGACAACTTAACCTAAGCTCTGGAGTCAGAACACTTGGGTTAAAATCTTGACTTCATCATTCATTAGCTGTGTGACTTTGGGCCAATTATTTTACCTCTTTGCACCTTGTTACCTTGTCTCTAAAATGGGGCTATTGTTGCGAGCTATCATTAGACAATGTTTGTAAAATGCCCCGCCCAATATGGTAGATGCTCAGTGTATATTAGTCTCTTTTCCCCAGTAGCTACTGTGCTCCTAAAAACCCATGCTCCAGATGGCTCGGAGCTGTTCACCAGAGGCTTTCTTTGCTGGCAGGTCCCTGGGTACCATAAACATTATCCTCCCTGCAGCAGCCACGGCTGCTCGGCTTGCACACCTGGGACTTATGAATGGTTGCCATAGCCCCTTAGCCACATAACCCCTGGGCAGAGGCTCCACTGACTCCCCTCCTCGGCCCTTGGACTCCACAGGAAGTTGAGGCAAGTAATTAAAAGGGGATGGGAAATTGTTAGATGAAAATTTAGCACCCACCTTAAGCCTTCCACCCACCCACCCACCCATTGGGTGGATCATTGGCTCCGATCATGCTGGGAGGTGTCAAGGCAACTGATACCAGTGGGAGACCAGCACTCACTTGTTCATGGCCCTGGGAAGATCGCTCCCCCCTCTGGCCCTCATTTCCTCATCTGTAAAATGCTCAGAGGTCGACTACCCTGCCCTTCAGGAGACTCTTTCCACTGGAACATTCTTAGAGTCCCCAGTGTATAGGAAAAGGATTAGATCCTCCACTATACCCCACTACCCCCTACACACACCAAAATCTTGTGAACAACCCAAACAAATCAAGATCCCTAGAAGAGGACTGTACTTCCTCCAAGATGCCCTCAGGCTGACAGAAGGGTATTCAATGAGGCGATCCATCTGACCAGGCCCTGCAAGGGTACAGCCAGCTAGGGCACCCAGACCTGACAGTCAGACCCCTGCCTCTGGCTTCATCGGATTCAAAGTGGCCCAAGGAGAGAGGTGACCACAGTCTTCATGGAGGTGGGGCGGGATACTCTGACATGGCCACACACTGCACTCCTACCCACATCCTCACAGGAGTCTCCTGTAAAAAAAGAGCCCTGATCTTCCAAAGCACACCTAACTCGGAGATGGCCCGCGTTCTCTCTTGTGTATTTCTTACTTTGCTGAATAAAACTCTGTGTCTCTGACTGGCGTGTGCTGAAATTCTTTTCCATCATGTAAGCCAAGGACCCTGCAGATCCTAAGTTGAGGAATCAACCTTCTCCCTTGACAGCCAGATTCAGGGATTCATCAATATGGCATGATTCATGAAAAAATTTCCATGTCTGGTGAACCCCCTGGAAGATGTGCTGATCTTATGTCAGGTCTTCGTACACTCTGCTTCTAAGAGCTGCCTCCCTTACCTGGCCCAACTGGAAGTGCAGCCCAAGGGGTCACCCTGCCCATCCAACCTGCCGAGGGTAACTTCCTCCATAGAGCCCGACTTCCCCACAGCAAGGCAACAGCGAGCACCCCAAGGTGGGTCCTTGAAACCAGAGGAGCCAAGGCCAGGACTTCCCCAGCCCAGCCACAGCAGGCCAGAGGCCAGAACAGAATCGAGACACTGCCTGAAGGCAATAAAAACCCAAATCCGTGCTTCATCTCAAAAGTCAGCTTTTTATTACCAGGGCCAGGGCCCGGGGAGGGGAGGTGGTTGAGTTAAAGCATCGTTGCTCTCTTTCCAGGAAACGTTGTGAGCTGCAGCGAAAGCTCGAGATGTTGCATTTTTTTCAACTCAAGCATGTGTTTTTCAAAAATATCATCCTCCCCCCCGACCACCACTAATTTTAGAATCAGACCAAAGCCAAGCTACTGTCCTCTGTTTCTGTTGGGAAAATACTATATTTATTCAAGATGCAGAAGCGTGTCTCTGCAAACCTCCGATTGCTTCAGGAAAACAAATCTGCTTTAGACTATACAGAAACCATGATACAAAATTTATTTCATGCTCAAATCGCTTTGCATAACATTGGGCATGCAGGTTTTTTCTTTTTTTTTCTTTTTTTACTCTGAAGAACTAAATTGCATACAATGCCAGGTTGTGCCTTGTTAAAGGTAGAGGAGGACTCCCCTTCTGTGGTCCTGAACTCTGGGTGTTCTACATCCCAGTTTTAAAGTAACACTTGGAAAATCCATACGGTGCTGATTATTTACTATGAACAATTTGTTATGGAAGTTGATCACACTGGTCTACACACCGATAAGATGAGAGAATCAACCTAGGCTAGCCGCTGTCGGGGTCTTGGGGTTGCAGGCATGCCAAACAGAGGGAAGAAGGCAGCAGTGCGAGTTTCCACAATTCTATTCTGGAGCAAAGTTCTCGATTTCCACGTGAGAGATGAACTATGAAGGTGAGGTCAATATGACCGATGACTGACGGACTGCCCTTTTTGGAACCTTTACTCTCGATTGTGTGTACAAAAAAGAGAAGCAATCCATTCCCCATCCCCTCCTTCCTCCCAAGGTTCCCCACTCCCAGAAATGTACAGGTCTCTACCGAATGCCGTTACAGTTTGGCTCCAACAATGTGTGTAAAAGTAAAGAGCTCTGAAAGAAAATATAGGACTTTTGCTTTTTCTCTTCGTTATTGTTGTTGTTTAGGGTAATCATACAGTTGCAGGGGGTCGGTGGGTTTGATTTCGCTGGGTTTTCTGTTTAACTTCATGCAAGTCATGCTAAGGAACCCCTCCACCCCCCTCCCCAAATAAAATAAAATTTTAAAAAATGAAAAGAAGGAAAAGAAATCCTCTACGGTCAGTTACCATTTGGCCGTAGGAAAAGCTACGTCCGTCCTAGTACAATGCCTGGGCCACTCGGACTCGTCCGGCAAACCTGCATGGCGTGAATTTACTCTGTCCGAGGGTGAGGAGGGGCTGCAGGTCCACCCAGATGCTTAATAGCCACCAGTGTCCTCGGCCAAGCCGCCTGGTCAAGTCACTCTCACAGCCTCTGTCGGCATATACTTAGCAATGACAGGGCTTTCTTTGCAAAGATCTGTATGTAAAGAATACAATTAACACTTGAGCTTCTCTTCTTGGCTTTCCCATCCCGCTTGGTACTTAGTTTTTAAGGAAGGAGGAGGAAAGACAGAACAGCCGCATGCAGAGGCAGGCAGGTTCTTCTCCAGCTGGCTGGTTTCCCATGCAGCGAGCCAGCCCAGCAGCCTCTTTCTCTCCCTCCTGGGGGAACGGGTGGAGTCCCTAATTCTCCTACCCTGAGTCCAAACACCAGGACTCAAAACATCTGCAGGGCTTATGGCTCAAAATCAGCCTGAGAAAAGCAAGTCCTTGGTGGCTGTCAGGACTCCAGGAGAGCAGGGCCTGGGTGCACAGAGCTGGGCTCCTTCACCCTTGGCACCTCACACAGACTCTGGCACCTAAGCCCATATGGGATTGAGGAATGGGTATCACCTCTGGACAGTGGTTGCTGCTGGACTCCCTAGCTGCTACAGGGAAATGGGGGTGCTTCTGGCCCACATTCCCTGGGCTTCTGGAAGCACGGTAGAGACTCTCCTGTCTGCTCTTTGAGGCCACACTGACTAATCCAACATTCAAGATGAAGAAAACAAGCAGCCCCTGAGACCTTACTGGGCAGGGCACCGCCACTGGGAACAGTTTCCCTGTTTCTCCTTTACTCCCCAGGGTGGCCCCGGCTCCTGAGCATTCTAGAGACTCCACCTGGGAAAATGCCAGTTGCAGAGGGGAGCAGCCGGCCCATCCGTGGACCGTGCCAAGGATAGGACCCTCCCCATGGATGGCAGCCTCTGCCATGCAGCACCATGCGGGGAGTGGTACGCCACGCTGAGGTCGCGGGGACCTCCAGGCAGGGCGGAGAAGCAGGGACCAGCCTAGATTCGTGGGCACAGCTAAGTGCTAGTGACCGGGAAGACTTTCCCTCGTCTTAGTGGCTACCTCTCTTCTTCTAGGTCTGCCTTTGATCTTGAAGTCTGTTTTCTCCTTGAGTCTGGTTTAATCACTTCAAATACTGGAGCAGTTGACAATGGCCACAGGCTACACCAACTGTTGCTCTCAAAAACCCAACTCCTTGTCTGACCCAGCCCGCTCCCCCCATTGGCATGCATCATGTGAGCGTGTGAGGCACTCCAAGACATGCACGAGCTACCCAGCCAGTCTGCTGCACCCAGAAAGGCTTGCCCCGCCTTCCGGGCCTGCTGTGCCTGGAGCCTTGCTAAGGTGCTCTGGACCCCTCCCCAGCCTCTCCCCAGCCCATGCCCAGTACCAGTACAAACTTCTCCCCAGCTCTAGTACAAGCTTCCCTAGCAGGGTCAGCCTGAAGTTCTGACTGCAAGGAGACCTTGGGCAAAGGACAGCACTGGCCTCAGCCTTCACCAACCACAAGGGGGCGCTGACCACTGGGGCGTTGGCCAACGGGCACTGGCGATGGAAGGGGCTGCGTACAGTCCTGCTCACCCACCTTCTCCAGGCAAGTTCTCTCTCTGCCACTAGCCACATTCTAACTGGCACACACCTTACCTCTGCAGGGACAATGGCATTATTCCCAAGGCCCAAAGCCACCTCTCTCTTTGTGCCCCCCCTCGCTGACCTGTGGATTCCCTTTAAAGGATGCCTCTTCCATAACATGGGTCTCAGGAAGTTAAGCTTAAAGGGTCCTGGCTGAGCCAGGCCCACCTCACTGCCTTCCTCAGCCAAGGGAGAGGAGAGATGATTTTGCTTTCTGGACCTGCCCTGCCCCTGCTGACACAGCCTGGAGAACTTGAGGCTCCTCCTGCATCGCTGGGTGCGGGTGTCCCTACCTTGAGATCATTGCCCACAGTCAGCAGGGCTGTGCTGAGCCTCTTTCTATCACTTAGCTCAATACCAACCCACAGCTGCCTGGGCCTCAGGTTCTCTCTGCCAGCCTGACATCCCACCTGGGAGAAAGGGACTCAGACCTCCAGGGGGATTCCCTCCATCCTTGCCTCCCGCCTTAGTGTGCCTGCCTGCCCCTCAGCGCCCCTTGCCCGCCGCCCTGCCCACCCTCTGCAGGAGCGCGAGGCGGGCCCGGCTGATGCACAGTGCTCCAGCTTCCTCTACATACCCTTTCTCATTCCTCCACCAGGTGGGCACGCGTACTCCCCGGTTGATAAGAGGAAGCAGGGTCCGTATCTCTCGCGGGTGCCTGAGCGCGTAAAGGGCAGGCCCTCATCGGGAGTGAGGGCCTGGTCTATGTGGGGGCAGTCTTCGTTCGCCAGCGCGGCCTTCGCCACCTCCCCATTCAGTTTGGAATCTTCAAACATATAAGCAGAAGCTATTGAGACACTGAAAACTGTTTAGTGAGGGGGGGACAGGCCAGAGGTGGGGCAATTGACAAAGGGCAGCCCATCCCTGAGGACAGAAAAGCGTGCGGGCCATGGAGGAGGGTGCAAGGCCGGGGCCGCCTGTAGTCTGCTCACGGTGCAGGGAGGGGGGGCTCCTGGGTTTGCTCAAAGTTTGCAAAAAGATGAGTTGGTGATGGGCCCAGCATGCAGTGCTGGGGGCCAGGCCCAGGGCCCAAGGCAGGGCCGATGAGACAGGATGGTGTGGATGCAGTCATGGGGAAAGGGCTAAACACAGAGCTCGGGGAGAAGACAGACAGACACCCAGAAATGCTCCAGTCCAGAGAGGCGGCCATTCAGACCCCTCTGCTGCTGACCAGAGCCTGGCTGCCTCCCATCAACATCCAGCCAGTCGCTCAGGCCTCCCTAGCCCCACTCAGACCCCAGCTGAGCAGCTCTGCTCCACCCGTTTGGATCCCATCTGATCACTTGGTTCGTGCTTTCATCCCCCACATACACTCTATCTGATCACTCAGCCTGCCCCCCACACTCCATATGCACCCTGTCTGGTCATTCTGATGCCACACCTCCTGTACAGACTAGGACTGTTCACACCTATTCTTTCCCCATAAGAACCCAATCTGGTCGCTCGGTAACCCTGTCCCCTGTACAGACTAGGCCTGGCCACACTTTCTACTCTGTCTCCACAAGAACCCAGTCTGGTCACTGTGATTCCCCATCCCCTGTACAGACTAGGTCTGGGATACAGACTAGGTACAGACTTTGCTCTGTCCCCCACATGGATCCAGTTGGACCACTCCATGTGCTCTGTCCCCAGGCAGACCCACACCGATCACTCCGTCCGCTCGCTCGGCTCCGCACACACACCAAGCCAGCGTCTCTCCCCGCGTGGCCCCAGCAGGCCTGGTCAGCTTGCACAGGCACTACAGGGATGTATGCATGAGGCTGTGACGGCGGGGACATGCACGTGGGAGGCGCTCCCATGTCTGCCTCCCTGTCAGTGTCCCCGGCAAAGCAGAGCAGATGGAGGTGTAGAAGACGACAGCGGCTGATGGGCTGGGTGGGGAAAATTCGAGTCTTGGCCTCTGTGGTAGCCTGAGAAGGAACCCTAGAGGTCTGGGGGCACATTTGATGGGGGGCAAAGTGTGGCCAGAGCAAGGAGCCCTGCGTCTCCCAATTCCAGGAGCACAGCCATGGCGGCCTCGGGCTGGCAGAGGTGGCTCTGACTGGCCTTTGCCCCCGCCCCATCACTCTTAGGGTCCGAGTCTACCCCATCCTCTCTGTCCTCAAAGCGGAACCTTCCTGGTCAGGGTGGAGCCAACTTAAACGCTGCATCTAGGGTGGGAGGCTCAAGAACAAAGCCTTTTGTGGAAGAAGGAAACCAACATGGGCAACTATGTTAGGGGAAGCTCTCCAAAAGATTAACGGCAGGGAAAGCTGGAGACAATCTCTGCCCAATTTGACACTCTTCCGTGATCCTGTTCACATCATGTAACTACACGCAGGAGGGATCCTTCCCCGCGTGCACACACTCAGCGTGCACGTGGGTGGGATCACCACCCGTGTACACATCATGTCACTACAAAGAGGCAGTCAGTCAAAAGAGAAATGGACCAATCAGGTTTATTCGTAAAGCAAATCCAAAAAATCCCATCATAATTTTGGAACTTAAAAAAAAAGTCTCTCGTACAAGATGGCAAAGCATTTCACGTACAGTGCGTTTCTTGACAAATCCCAGGGGCTTCACTCCCAGATTTACTCTGAACCAGAAAGGCCAGTTACCAAGGAAACTCTGACACCATGTGCGTGGGGCTGGGGGCTGCCTACCACGTGGGGGCAGTCTGCAGGCACACGTGCTCACAGACATGCGGGAGGGCCTTACGTTCCGGCCCTTGTTTTCCTCCCCAAGGGTCTCTGGGCTGGGCAGAGGGAAAGGAAGCAGTATGAATGGAGTGAGGAAATTGGAGCCCATAGTGCCCTGCGTGGTTTTCCTCTGAGAAAAGCAGCGGGCCCTCCCAGGCAGCGGCTCCCTCCGGGAGGGGAGTGAGCACTTGCTCTGTCTCTCTTAGCCATCATCTGTCGGTGGAGGTGTCCACAGCCTGCAGTTCTTGTCCAGGGGAGGGGTCGAAGGGGGCCGCCCCTCTCTGCCTCTGCCTCCACAGAGATGGTGCAGCCTGAGACCCCTCCTCTGGCTCTGAGTGCAGAGCCCCCACCCACTAGCTCTGCCCACACACCCCTGTGCCCCTGAGGCTCCCAAGTCCCACGCTCTAAAGGGCCCGAGTTGGGGCAGGTTTTGCCTGGAGGGGTGGGGGCAAGGAGCAGCCACCAGGGATCCTGGGGTGGGGGGATTCCCAGGATTCTTCTCTCAGCTGAAGCCTTTGATTGGCTGTTGGTTTATCTGTAGTTTTGGATACTCTCAGAAACTGGGGCATTCTCCCTCCCCAACTCCAGCAGGATGTGCAGAAGAGAGAAACCAAGGAGGGTCGACTGCCTTCATCTGGGAACTGGTGAAAAGGGCCACAGGTGCACACTCCCCCCAAGACTCCCCAGCCGCCTGCCCCTGCCTGTCCTTCGGATGAGATGGCAGCTAGCTAGGAGCCTCAGGTCCCACTACTTTCCAGAGGGTTGGGGGTCCTGCCTCCTCTGGCCCAGGACCCCCAGACCCCCGCTGGACCCACAGACCTGCGATGATGAAATGACAACATGGGCAGCGTCTCGGAGATGGTTTCCAGGCTTTGAAATGGGCTGAGATGAGCATCCGCGAGAGGGTCATTTTTTTTTAAACTTTGGAGCAAGGAGAACCTGTGTGGCCGGGCCCTCAGCCAGCAGGCTGGCTTTTCTGCCCGTCTCCAGGCACCACCGACGTACTTACTGTTCACACCAGCCGCGGGCGCCAGGGGGCGCGCGCAGGACTGGGGTGGGTGGGGGTGCTGGGCATTTCCTTGGGTATATCCCCGAGGGGTCTGCCCAGCTGGGGACTCAGAGAAAAATGTCCCGGGCTAAATGGGGACAATCTGTGAGAGAGACAATCACGAGAACCAGCACGAATCATGTTAACAAAACGAGGAGAGAGAGAGAGAAAGAAAGAGACATGATTAGTGGAGAGAGAGAAAGACAGAATGCGAACAACACGGAAAAGAACACCCATGCCTGGCCTTCAGTCGCATCGTTCCTCCACTGCGTCCCCCTTAGCCCACCTGAAGGCAACGGAGACCCTACTCCAGGTCCCAGCTGCCAACCCTGCAGCCGGATCCATGCCAACTTCAGCCCACATCCTGCTCGGTCCACTCTGCCCCCATCCTGTCCCCCTCCCTGCCCCAGGACTAGCACCACTCCCTGGGCGGCTGCTGCGGCCCAGCAGGGGACAGGTAGAGGGGCCGGGAATAGGAGACTTGGGACTCTGCTGCTTAAGGGAGAAATCCCTCCACCAAAGATGACCCAGAGGCCACAGTGGTGGCTCCCAGGGGGCCCCGGCAAGGGCTTCTCTGGGATCTCGCTACTATCCTGCATGCCCATGGGTGGGAAGGGAGCCTGGCCACCAACCCTCCTTCCTTGCCAACTCCTGCACACCTACAATAAGAATCTGCAGCACTGGATGAGGCACCACAAAGGACCAACCCATATCACAGGAGCAGAGATGGACAAGACATATGTGAATGACATGGCGGGACGGGGGAGTGCTTGGGGTTGCCCAGAGCAGGTGGTCTGGGCCTCGACTGCCCCCTTCAGGGAGAGGGCAGCTTCTCCTGGGCCATTGGCCCCAGGCAGTCTGGCTGCCCCCTGGGAGGTCCTACAGCCAAGTGAGAACAGGACCCTTGACAAGGACAAGATCCCTAAACACGAGGCCATGCCAGCTGGGGCCCAGAGAGCTTGGACCATCTTTGGGGAAGACACACAGATGGAGCTTTCAGGAATGACAAGAGGTGGAGGTGAGGGGAAGGTGCTGCTGGGCCAGCTGGGAGGACTTGCTTCCATTCAAGGCCCAGCAAGCTGCACACGGCCTCTAACCAAGGTTTTAGAAATAGAATTGGAGAACCCTAGGTTTTGTGAAGCTGCTTGGCTACCCTTGGGGAAAGGCCTGTGGGTGCATCTCCTCCCCTGCAATTCCTGTAGGGTCTATTCTCTATCCACCACCACGCTACCTTCCTCGCCTCTGGCCTCTCCCTCACTCTCTCACAAACCCCCCAACCCATACCCATCTAGGTACATAGCTCCAAGCAGACACGAAGGCAAATGGGAAGGGAGGCTGGGATGTGAGATGAGGGAGGACACCGCCTCAGAGCCACATCCTCTTGGTGGTGGATCATCCCTGCCTCACACACCAGCTTTTGGAGGGAGGACTGTTTTGGTGAGGGATGAGGCTCAGGGTGGGACCAGGGTCTCAGAGCCAAGGGAGGCAGTCTGAGCAGGCCAGCACTGGCACTGCCAGGGGAAGTAAGTGCTGGGGGAGGAGATGGGGACAGAGCATGGGTGGAGGTGGAAAGGGAGGTGGGAGGGCCCAGGCATCTGGGTTCCAGAGAGCAAGCTTGGGTGGACCCCAAATATCTCTTCAGCCATAAGACTGTCCAAGCCAGAGCTCTCTGGGACCCTGAAACCTGGAACCAGGGCAAAGTGGCTTCCAGGGGCAGGGCTGCCAAGGTGAGGAGGGGCTGCGGGACCCAGGGGAATCCTACAGGAGTGCATGGGCTTGGGGGTCTGCTGCAGCATGGGGAGAGGGCTTGTGTCTCTGGGATCAGCTGGTGTGTGTGCATCTAGCTGTGTGTGTGCACGTGTATGCACACTCTCAGCACATAGATCTCATCGTCATGGTCTAGACATACAGAGGAGTTAGTGTGGTGCCTGTCTGGAGTGAACCAGGATCCATGATGGGCTGACATGGGGCTCCCATGCTTGGGGAACCAGTCCTGAAAGATGGGAGTATCAGGGACGGTGCCCTGGAAGGGCCAAGTCATACTATGGCGTTGTTCCTCAGGGCCAAGCACTTCCTTCAGGGCCCACAGTGGAGCAGGACGCTAGGCCAGCAGAGGAGTGAGGCAGGGGCTTCCTATAGATGGAATCGTGACTCCGAGACCCCTGTTCACCCACTGGCACAGCCCAGGACACTGGCCATGTTTCTCTCAGGTGCCTACAGGAATCCCAGGGAGGGGAGGGTACAGGGCAGGGCAAGGGGCTGGAAAGCTCCTGTGGGCAGAGAAGTGGGCCTTAGGGGTACTGCTCTGGCTGGCATCTTTGTGGGATGAAGCCGGGACAGGGTCAGGATGGGTCAGAGAACATGTCAGCGGGGAAGGAAACCAATCATCCACTGGGGGAGGACACCCAAACCAAGGGGAAATGTCCTCACAGGGTCTGAGCTAGTCTGTAGCCCCTGCCAGACCTGGGCTCGGGGACATGCTTCACAGACTAGCTGCTCACAACGACCTCACACTCACTGGGTACTCCTTAGCTCAGTGTTGTCAGTCTTCTCTGGGTCATCCGATCCTTTGAGATCCCTGTGTCCACAGAATAAGTCGATGGTATTCCATGGGTAGAGGTAGACTATGGGCTTTATATCTTCGGACCAGAGCCCCATGATCAACTTTATGTGCTATGTGCAGGTTCTCATAAAACTGAGATAGTCCCATAACGAACCACTAGCCATGGAATATTAGAATATATCCCACAGTGACTAGTATTGTTTCATGGCCCCCCTCCCCCCCCCAGCCCCCAGTGAATTCACGGGAAAGTGGTTGTACACTGGTTGGGATGTCTTGTATTGCTGCTGCTGTCCCTACTGCCGGACATGGGGACAACCCTTGGTGGGAGATTGTTGCTGGTCTGTAGTGCTTTCATCTAAGCTGCCCAGGGTGGTGGCCCCCTCTAGTCCTTTGCTCACCGGCCGCTTCCATCAGAAGGTCATCGGAAACTCCCACTGGACCATCAACCCAAACAGACAACGTGAAAGCCAGAGTCACTCCAACAGGTTCCTAAAGATAAATGCTAAACTCTAGAGTGGTGGTAGAAGATGAGTTGGTTTGGCATGCTATGGGGTAAGTAAGCTTGTCACAGAGGGCTAGGGGCATCTCCTAGGAAGGACCTGGAGATAGACAGCTGGAATCAGAGCAGGAATTCTACTCAGCTATGGAGACGGCTCTGTTGGGGCTGAGAATCCTTGCTATGCCTTTGCAGGGACCCTCCTGCCCAGATCCCATGCACCATTTTTGCTGGCTACACAGCCTGAAGGGAGCTGTGTTAAGGACCAAATCAAAAGCTGTCTGGCATCTGCGAATTGTACCCGCCCCCGCCCTGCCCCAACACTGGGTCAGTAGCCTGAGTCAGAGACTCACGCCTGACTCCTGCCCACCTGAGCAGCAGCCCCCTGGGCTCCTGCTAAGAGTCCTCAGCAACTTCACAGACCGTGTGGTCTCTTCGGAACATCATGAGACCAACCGCATCAACCTCCTTACCCAGGGCCACCAGTGAGGTTCCTCTAGCAGGCTCTTGCCTTCTGAATTTGGCCGCCCAGCATCTCCCTGGGCCCCCAGGCTCCATGCCTCAAGAATGAGTGCAGGGTCCGGGGTTGCCCACGGAACTAAGGAAGCAGTCTGACTGAATTGGGAATCATCACTACAGGGGGCGGAGGTGAAAGGTCAGATCGACATGCCTCTAAGAGGTTTCCTACCTGCTCTGTTAATTTCTAAAATTTCTTCCTGGGCCAGCGGACATGTGTCACTCTGAGTACTGTGGTGTGGAGAGTTTACGACAGATTTACAATAATTAGGAGATCCCAGCTGCGGTGGCCGTGGAATATGCTTCTTTTTTTTCTTTGGTAGTTTCTGCTTAGCCATGGCTAAGGAGTAGTACATCCCGAAATTGTTTACGATGACGGGCACAGGCATGGCGATGGTCAGCACGCCCGCCAGAGCACACAGAGCTCCCACCAGCATGCCGGACCATGTCTGCGGGTACATGTCTCCGTAGCCCAGCGTCGTCATGGTGACTACGGCCCACCAGAAGCCAATAGGGATGTTCTTAAAGTGCGTGTGCTCGCTGGCACTGGGGTCGTTGGGCTGGGCCCCTATCCTCTCGGCATAGTAGATCATGGTGGCAAAGATGAGCACGCCCAGGGCCAGGAAGATGATGAGCAGCAGGAACTCATTGGTGCTGGCGCGGAGCGTGTGGCCCAGGACCCGCAGGCCCACAAAATGGCGGGTCAGCTTGAAGATGCGCAGGATGCGCACAAAGCGGACGACACGCAGGAAGCCCAGGACGTCCTTGGCAGCCTTAGAGGACAGGCCGCTCAGCCCCACCTCCAGGTAGAAGGGCAGGATGGCCACAAAGTCAATGATGTTGAGGGAGTTCTTGATGAACTCTACCTTGTTGGGGCAGAAGACCACGCGCATGAGGAACTCGAAGGTGAACCAGACCACGCAGACGCCCTCGATGTAGGTGAGGAAGGCCTCGGTCTCTGCTTCCCGGTAGTAGCGCACTTGGGTGCCGTTCTGAACGTTCTCAATCTCCGTCTTGTTCACGATGGGGTTGAAGCGCTCGTGGGTCTCCAGGCAGAAGGTGGTGATGGAGACCAGGATGAAGAAGAGGGAGGCAAAGGCCACATACTGTGGGCAAGAAACACACAGTGTCAGAGGGGAGGCCCTCCCACCCAGATTTAAAAACCTGGGGTGCCTTGTGTTGGGTCCAGGCAGAGGGCCAGACCAGGGGAAGATGCCTGTATAGGGCCCTTTCCAACAGGACCCGGAAGCCATGCCACATTTCCCTGCATAGAGTGTAAGCCAGGAGGCAGTGTGACCAGGCCGGTAAAACCCTCCTCCTTCATCTTCCACGCTTGCTTTCCCCCACTGTCAGCCAGACACTAAAGCCCTAGTGACCAACAGAGCCAGCAGAGGGAATGAGCCTGGGTCCCTGAAAAAAAAAAAAGACATCCACTAAATACCCTCATCGAACTTGAGTGGGAAATAAACTTCTATTGTGTCAAGCTACTACAATTTGGATGGGACTTGTTAAAGAATTTAGCTACTTTCACTCATAAAAGAATTTAGCTACCTTGACCTACCTTGCTGGGAATGAAGTTTTTGCAAGGAAATGAGAGGGGGCAGCGGTAGTGGAATCAGGCCTGTGGGAGGCCAGGCCATCTTTCTTCCTTTCAGCTCCAGTCTGTTCACATCAAGGAGTGCCAAGGCCCCACCTGCACCCTCAGCAGGAGGCAGCGGGCAGCTCCAGCAATTGTCTTAGTTTGTATCGATGGTCCTGCCCCGCCCCTCAGGATGTGCCCTGAGAGTCCCAGAGCAGCCTTATTTGGGTTGATCATGACCAAGGGGGCCTGGCACCCAACCTGGCAGGGATCTGGGAAGCAAGAGCTATGTGGACCTTCCGAACCACATTCTGCACTAGGGAAGGGATGTAGAAAGGGGAAGGGACAAAGTCAGCATTTCAGAAAGACAGAGTGAGCGCAGTCTTGAGGGATGATATGGCCCAAGATACAGAAGGGAAGCCTGAGGCCAGGAAGCAGGAAGAGACCCATCCAAGCTTCTCATTGCAGTATATTAATAGTTGGTTTTAGAGCATTGTGCAACTTTCAAAACCTTTTCTCCTAGGTAACTATCAAGTGTGATGTATAAGCACCTTTCCATCAACCTATTCCTCTCTTTCACTCATCCATCCTCTTTCCTTCTTAGCTCTCTCCCTCCCTTCCACCCATTTATCCCTCCTTACTTCCATTCATATAATTATTCATCCACTCATCCTTCCTTCTATTTTCTCTTCCTCCCTCCTGTTCTTCCATCTATACACCCATTAATAATCCTCCCTTTCTTTATTTGTTCCTTCCTCTCTTCCTTCCATCCCTCATTCTTCTTCCCTTCCCTCCTCTTCTTTTTACTATCCCTTCTTTCCTCCTTCTCATCCATCCACCCATCCACCCATCCACCCATCCACCCATCCACCCATCCACCCATCCACCCATCCATCCATCCACCCATCCACCCATCCACCCATCCATCCATCCATCCACCCATCCACCCATCCACCCATCCATCCATCCATCCACCCATCCACCCATCCATCCATCCATCCATCCATCCACCCATCCATCCATCCATCGATTCATTCACCCATCCTTTCTTCCTGTCACTCCTAGCCAGGCACCAGGTTATGCCCAGCACAGAGCTGAACAGGCCTCCACCCAGGCCTCCGGGAACTCCCTGCCTAGCTAAGGGTGAAGGACACCTATAGACCCAAATACAACGCAGGGGACTGAAAAGATGAGCCCTTCAGCCCGACAAAGTGGGTGGGGCTGGGAAAAAGTGGGAGTGATTTGTGCACCCTTGAGAGGGCAGAGGAGAGACTTAAAGCCAGGTCTTCCAACTCCAGAAAACTCTTCTTTCAGAGTCCAGATAGTTCAGACCTGGGGGGGGGGGCACAGAGGAAGACCAGGAAAGAAAAACGGAAGCAACTGCAAGAGGCCGCCACCTCTGACTTCAGTTCACCTGGCTCCAGAGCTCTTTCCAGCAGCAGTGTGCCCAAAGCTCTTGGAACTCGAAAGCACACCCCTAGGCTGGAGATGCAGCTCAGTGATAGAGCTACACTCAGTAGTTCAATCCCCAGTACCACACACACAAAAAAAGCACATCCCCATCTGCTGGGTATCTGGCCCCTGATTCCCTCTGGGGGTCCCATCTTGGAGCTTGGCATTTACAGACTCCCTAATGAGAGGTCATGCACCCCGCCATGCCACACCCTGGCCTCTTCATGAGAGGAGAGGAACAAACACCCTGTGAGGGTCTGAGGGAAGCTCAGAGGCACATCCGCTGCACCCCGGGATCCTGATCCTGATCGATGGCTGAGGCTGGAGGCGCCTCCTCTCCTTGCCGCTCCATCAGTCAGAGCATGCCCTTCCCAAGCCCTCCCACATCCATCCTCCTCTGTGTCTCCTCTCAACAGGGCCACTGCCGTCACAGCAGGTTTTAGGCTTCGATTTCAGCCAGAGTTCCCAGAGGGAGCCGCTCATGGGAATCCCAGGTCTGCCCATGCCAGCTGCCCGTGCTGCCCACAGAGAGAAGCCTGGGACATGAGGTTCTCCATACCCTGGCCTCACTCGACCTTTCAGGGTTCTCTCTCTACACGTACCCAACACTTACGCCACATGCAGCTCTCTGCCATTTCTGATGGGCGTCTCCCCCATCTCCATGGCCTTGTGCCTGCTGTTCCTTCCACAGGATGGTGCTCCTGCCAATCTCCATCTGGGAAAATCCCATTCATCCTTCAATGCCCCGTTAATATCCCTTCCCCCTGGGGTGAGGCTCCCATTGCACTGTGGTCCTTAGGAGGCAGCAAATGAAGGGACTCCCACGAGGTCTCTACATCCACCCTAGGGAGGCAGAGAATCCGTCTCCAGCTCGCTCAGGCTCTGTAGTGCTTGGGAAGGCTCATGGGAGTAGTCCAGACGGGCTCTGATATCCCAAGAGCCTTCGAACTCTGAAGCGCCCTTGCAGGCCCTCAGAGCTCTCATCTGATTTGCCATGGTACAGATCCTGAGGACCTACTATGTGCCTTTAATCCTTGCACCAACCTGGTGGGACAGGTGATCATATCCCACTATATCAAGAAGGAAAGCCAGGTGCTGAGAGGTTCAGGGACTAAGCCAAGGTTTTAAAACTAGTGCAGCTGGGATGGGGATCCAAGTAGACTGAGCTCAAGAGCCTGGCTCTTTCACCACCAAGCCTCCAAAGCTCTTGGACACAGCCTCACCCACTTTGTAGCTGGCCCCTGATTTGTGTCTGGGTGGTTCCATCTTGGAGCTTGGCACCTGCAGCCCAGTCTCCCTAGGAGCAGGTTATGCCGTCCCCTGTGACAGAGAGGGCAGGGGCACCTGGATTCACAGGTGGGAGCCCGGCCACACCCATGTGAATCCTTAGGCTTCCTTGCCCAGGACTTGCTAGCACCCGGGGCAGGAGCAGCCCTAGGTGGGAATCAGCGATGACAACAGCTTTGGATGCTGTCCAAGTACCCAAGCTTGCAGCCCTGCCTGGCCTCCTCCTCGCTGGCCTCTGGGAGAGAAGCCCTGGAGCTCAGCCACAGGGAGGGGGGAGGCCATGGGCATGGGCATGAGGAGTTCCTAAGATCTGCTGACCCCCGACAAGGAGGGAAACCTTGAAGCAGTCTCTGCAGCAACCCTGGGCTTGTCACTCCCAGGACAAGGGTCAGGAGCTGCACCTCACATGAGCTTTCTATCTCCCAATCTCCACACACCCAGAGACATGGAGCAGTCACTATGAACCACACCTACAACAACCCAGAATAGACACCCCACCCATCGCCTGAGCACAGACACTGAACACAAGGACACACAAACTACGATACAGTGTCTGGCCACACACAGAGAACACAAGGAGCCCACGTAGAGCTTACTGAGACAAGTCACTGCACACCAACTAGAGACATGCAGGTGCTGTACCGAAAGGCACACATGCGCATGCGCACGCACACTCAAGAGCACACGGCTGATGCAGCGGCGGTCTCACGCAGCATGCCCACCAGGAACACACACAGACCCAGGCACTGCCCCTCCTCTGCCTTTGCCCACCCAGCCCCCACACCATGGGCAGTTCCCACCCGCTTTGCCTCTGCCTCCTCAGGCGATGCCAGCTTCCGATTTCCCATCCCCAGGCCCTGCTCATCATCCGTGTGCTTCCTGACTCCTGTCACCTGCCAGGCCTCGTCTTCTTTCTCCACCCACCCTGGCATCAGCTGAGCCCCACCACACCCAGGTCCAATCCCTCCTGCCAGGCCAGACCCTGGTGTGTTAGTCTGACTGGAGGCACAGAGGGAGCTTTGCTGAGCAGCCCAGGGGCGACTGTCACCTCAGCTGGCTAGCTCAGGGGCTGCCCTGTAAAATTTCAACACAATGCAGAGGAGCTCGCCTGACAATGCAGTATAAACCCAAGCTGGTAGTTTCTGGCTCTTTTTATTTTTTTCTAGAACCTAATCACTAACCATGAGAGACCCACCAATTGTGTTCTAGAAAGTGGTAGCCATGGGAACAGAACGAGGCATCCCATTTCTATGGTAACCAGGGTGGTGAGGCTGTTGGCTGTAAAGTCAGACAAACCTACTAACGATCTGTTGACTTAAGAAGATGTTTTATAAATCACCAAGTTATTTTTATCATAACCCCACCCGTGAAACCATAAATCAGAAAGGCAATTTACTATCTATTAAAATGACCAATATGTGCTATGACTTTCATTTATGAATTATTTATGCCACAGTCATCTTTAGAAAATTGTGCTTGCCTTTCAGAGCTGTTCAGGGGTTCGCCATGGAGATCCGTGTTCTTGCAGTTTGGCATTTCAGGAACAAGGCTCTGGTAGTAACGTGGTGCAGGGACCACCATTCTGGACTGGTGTCTCACTTGCTGTGTGACCTTGGCAAGTCACTTCCCCTCTCTGAGCCTCAGTTTCATCATGGTTAAAGTGAGGGTTGGATTTGGTCCCTCCTGAGGATTCTCAGGCAAAGGAAGGTAGCAGGCCATGGGGGCATATGATGGCTAATCAGGGGAGCCCTGGCTGCTGTCCAGGCCCCAGGCCCCCAGAGGCTTCAGGTCAATTTTTCCACCTAATTAAATCTGCCCAGTGGGGGTGTGCAGCGTTTGAGTTAATCCATGCGGAGTCAGTGATGCAGAGCAGACAGGGATGGCCAATTGTCCTAAATAAATTGTCAGTTGAGTCAGGTTTGGAAACTGAATTAGACTCATCTGGACTTCCTTGGGCTGGGCATACCCACAGTGTGCTGGACTGGCCAGGCTACGGGGAGCGTGAGGGGAAGGGGCTTTTTGGGGGGCAGGCCCTTTTTTGTTCTAGCCAATGCTTCTGTCAAGCTGAGGAGGACAGCCTGCTCCTGTGCTGGAATCCTCCCTGCTGGAATCCTCCATCCTCCTCTGCTGGCTCCTGCTCAGGCAGCAGTGGGCGGGAGGAGCTCCCCGTGCTCTGTGGCGGAGGGGGCCGAGCAGTGTGTGCATGTGCAGAGCATGCCTTGTGGGAGCCTGTTGGGGAGTCTGCGCTGGAGAGGGCGTCAGGGAGGCAGCGTGTGATGCGAAGCAGGTGTGTGCATGGTGGAGGTGTGTCATCCGTGTATGCAGCCTGACTCCAGACCTGTGCACAAGTTTTATTAAGTGGTCATTGTGTCTGGTGTATGTGACTCATGTGGGCTGGAGAAGTGTCGGGGGGACATGTATGAGGTGTGTGTGTGTGCATGTGTGTGTTTGGAGACTTGCATGGGGTGGGGTGTATATGGGGTTATGAATGGTTTGTGGTGTGTATGGGCCATGAATAAGATGTGTTGTGTTTGTGTGTACATTCATACAGACATGCGTACAGACATGTACAGTTTTGTGGTATGTGTGTGCATGGCTGTGCACATGTATGAGGATATGTATGGTTTGTGGTATGTATGCGTGTGTACAATGCTATGTACAGACTGCATTTGAGCATCTGTGTGAGGCTGTGCATACACTGTAGTGTGTACATGCATGGATGTGCACGTTATGGGGACGTGTGGTTTGTGGTATGTATGTGCATGTGTGCACGCATGGGGGGCTATGAATGAGGTATGGTATATGCATGAGTGTGTGCATATACAAGGACATGTGTGGTTTGTGGTATATATGTTCATGTGAACTATGTATGAGGTATGGTATTTGCATGTGTATGTGCATGGGTGTGTGCACATACAGGGACCTGTGTGGTCTGTGGTGTGCATGTGTGTATGGGGCTATGTATGGGGTATAGCATGAGCATGTATGTGTATGGGTGCACGTGAATAGGGCCATGTGTGGTTTGTGGTGTGTGTGCATAGATGGGTTATCTCTCGGGGAGATCAGGATCTGGCTGGGCACCCCAGACACATGTTTTCTGAGTCAGGTCTCTGCCCAGGGTCCTGACCCTTTTCCATGCCAGAGATGGTCTCTCACACACTAGCCCAAGGAGAAAAGGGACAGATAGGGTGGGGTGGGGGGGAGATTCCTGAGCTGGCCCAGGGGAAGGCGGCAGGGACACAGGGCTGTAGCCGGCTCAGAATCCCCTTGCCTCCCACCCTGACGCATTCAATCCTGGGGTCCAACCTGTGGAGCCAGGACCAGAAAAAGCAGTGGCCAGACCTCAGGGATCCCAGAAGCCCAGACAGAGATAACTGCCTATGTCACTGAATTCATCCTGCGTCCCTAGTCAGGTCGTGTCTGGAAAGGGCCACCCTGACACCTGGGCTGGAAAACCCTGAGGTGGCAGAGGTTCCTGCGGTGCTCTCACCCCGAGATGCACATTTTTTCACGTCTTGGAAATTAAAACATATGCATAAACCCTAAAAATAGTATTTTCTCAATATGGTCATATCTTAAACTAATGGCATATCTTAAATCGGTAATATCTTAAACTTGTGGAAATGGGATCATTAGAACCCAGAGGAACAAAACAGGATTCTGTGAAAAAGCTGCCCCTTGGGTAGGCATGGAGAGGAGGCAGAGCAAAGGACAGGACCTGCCCAAGGTTGTGGGCTCTCGGGGTGACCAGACGTGGGAACCACATTCTCCTGTGACCTCTTCACCAGGCTCTGGCATGGGTTTTGTCACCGTGGTCTCCGAGATTTTGCACGGGCAGTGTCTGTGTAGGCAGCATGCTTCCCACCCCCAGGCCTCTTGGATCCCCAGGTGCCACCTGCCTCTTAGCTCCCAGACAAAAAGCAACTCAGGTCTCTCTGTCAAAGAAGGCAGCAGCTGGGGCAGAAATGACAGGTCCTGGAAGTTGAACCAACCTGAGTTTCAGGCCTGGCTCAAATGGGTGACCATGGACACGTTCCTGCCTCTCAGGTGGCTGTGGTGACCAAATGAAACAACACACAGGGGTGGGGGGTGTTCAAGCCCATTGTTGGTCCCACAGACTGTGCCTCTCACCCCTGCCCTGGTCCTCCCATCACAACCCAACACCTGGGATCAGAGCATCTCTGATGCAGAAAAGCCTAGAATCTATGGTCATGGAACAGGAACCACTGAGCTGTGAGGCACCTGGGAAACTGAGGCAGGAAACACTGTCACTGTCCTTCAGAGAGGCACCTGTGCCCCACGCTCAGCCCCTGGGGTGTGAATGAGGCCGAGGCCATCTTCTGCCTAGCCTGGCCGAGCGTCATAGTGACCAAGGCTGTCCAGCGAGGGCCAGACATGCTCCCAGAGTGCAGGGGAAGGGCATTTGCTGAGGGAACAGCCTCAGAGAGCCCCAGGGGACAGGGTCAGAGGAGAAGACTCCAGATTTAGCAACAAAGAGGAGTTGGTGGGAAGGAAGGAGGCAGGAGTGGGCGGAGGTCTGTGTGAGGGACAGCAGCAGAGGTGGAGGTGCCGGGGGAGAGGTAGTGAGTTATAGACGCCGTCCCTGCCCTACACCCAGAGACTTGGGTTCCGCGGGTCTGGGTGGGGGCAGAAATGTACCTTTGATTTGTGCCCCAGGTGCTCTGATGCCACCAGGCTCATCTTGGCATCTGGGATACATGCGGCCAGCTGAGACCCAAGTGCTAGACAGCTCTGCTGCACAGGAACCACACCAGGCATTGGGAAGCAGGCGGCATTGGACAACAGAGTCCAGGATTCGCTTCAGAGCCTGAGTTCCAATCCCAGCTCCGCCACTTACCAGTGCAACTGCAGGCCCGCAAGCTCTTGGAGACTCGGTGCGTCATTCTTAAAATGGGGTCAATAATAACACAGTCTGGGAAGTAGAACCAAATTAAGGGGTGTGGAGGAGATGGCCAGGGCCTGGGGCTTCCCCAGATCCAGCAAGGAATTCTGGGGCCAGGAGAAATCCCAGGACTGCCAGTTTCCTGCACACGGGTATCGCAGGAGTCAGGCCACAGCATTCCTCCATGAAAATCCTGACAGCATTTTGGTTTTGTTTTTCTGAAATTACCAGGAAGCAGGGGTTGGGCAGGGGAGTGAGGAGCAGCAGCAACAGCTAAAAGGAGAAATGTGTTTCGTTTTATGTTTTTTCCCCTAATTTATTCTGCTCCTGCTACCACTTGCCTGTCTGTTGTTAAACGGACCCGGAGCAAGTGACGGCCTCATGGGAACTGATGGCCTGGGCCTCACAGCCTGCTTCCTATGGACGAGGCCAGGCCAGGTCCAGACCCAGCATTGTGTCCTGCAGCCAGCGAGGGACATGGTCCTCATGGTTACAGGGTTTCCATGTGAGCCCCTGTCTTGGGGCCAACAGGACATGAGGCTCAGGAGGAAAGGACACCCAAGGTCACAGGATGAGTCGGCGCTGAGCCAGGGCTGCCTGCTGACTTTCCAGCCCGGCTCTGGATGGGTAGACAGATACAGCTTCCTGGTCTAGAGCAGGGTCTGCTTCTGGTGCTCTCCATACACTGGCTCATTTAAAACTCACACCAGCCCAGTGAGGCGGGTTTCATTACTATCACTCCTTTCCAGTCAGGAGTCTGAGGTCTAGAGAGGGAAGAGTCCTGCCCAAGGTGTCAGAGCCTCAGTGGTGGGGTCAGTCCTGCCCTGCCCCGGGGCCGGACACTTTACAGCCTCCCATAAGCTCCAGACACGTGCACATGGGCCACACGGCTCCAGTCACCAAGACTGTGCCCCGTGAACCAGATCTGCCCACTCCAACCTTTGTTGACCACTGGCAGGCACAGGAGCCTTGGGGGAGTGGGGCCATGATGTCCCAGGGGGCCAAAAAACAGTCCCACAGGCCAGGAAGGCCCTGTCAGGAGCCAACATCCTACACGCTCCTGTGGCCTGAGAGTCTCTCTTGGAGAGCAGACAGTAAAGCCGGGAGACGACAGGGTCTCCCTCCACCTTCCCAGTAGCACTCAGACTCAGAGATATACCAGTATCCCACATGGGACACTCCTCTTGTATGTCAGGAGAGGCCTGTGTCTGCTGGTGTCCCTGTCTGCTTTCTGTCAGTGGACGAGTCATGTAATCCTTCACCTTTTCTCTTTCGCACTGACTGCCAGGGAGCTCAATTTGATACCCAATTCTGGGTTAATCCTTTACTTGGATTTGGAGTATAGCTATTTCTTTTTTTTCCACTAACCTACTCTTTCTTTTCTTTTCTTTTTTTTTTTTTTGCTCTATTTTTAAGGATTCTGTGGTAGGTATGTCTTGTGTGCCTCAAATCTTTCATTGAGAACATCACAGAGTGGAATAAGATATACATAAATGGGACTCCCAGATCAGAAAGTAAGAAGGAGCCCCATATAGGGCATATTGGCCACCCAAGGGGCAGTTCCCTCTGCAGTGACCCTGAGACGGATGTCTCTGTGGGTCACCCCCACTCACAAGGCCACTCATTCTGTCTTTGGACACCTCTGAGAGACGTGCATTTGTTTCTTGGTGCAGTGAACCTCCACCCCTTTCTCTTGGTTCTGCCCTCTAGGGTGTTGGGCACACACCTGCTCCTCTTCCATCCCATTGCAGCCTCCCTACACCTATGGATAGCCCCAGGACGCAGCCCTGAGCCAGCACTCTGGCAGGCCAGGCTTCCTCCACATCCCCATACTCCC
Organism: Glis glis; assembly: GCA_004027185.1. Lineage (NCBI taxonomy): Eukaryota > Metazoa > Chordata > Mammalia > Rodentia > Gliridae > Glis > Glis glis. The sequence goes on along the minus strand of PVJS01012154.1, from coordinate 15,424 downwards.
TTTCTCAGGCTTTCCCCTGCTAAGCTCTCACTGTGTGGCCAGTGGAGCCCACACTTTACCCCTTTTAATCCCCATTGCCACCTTGCTCAGAGGGGTATTTACCTTTGTTGAGCCTCAAGGTCCTCTGCCATGAGGTAATAACTGCACGGAGGCCAAGTGCTAAACTAACATTATCCCATTTATCTCTAAAAACCTCTCTGAAGGAGGCGCCATTGCTGCCATTCTGCCGATAAGGAAACTGAGGTTCAGAGTGGAGAAATTACCCCACGTAACTTGGAAGTGGCAAGCAAGAATTGAAACCAGCTCTCTCTGACTCTAAAACTACTATGTTCTAGTACCTCCTCTTGCAACTTTCTTTCACATCTATCCCAGGGAATCTAGGAGGAAGACACTAGTCTTCCCACTGTGGTGACAATGGGCACAGCCTTCACTTCACAACATGCCTTCACATTTCCAATCTCACATGCAGCCCATACACACACGCATGCACACACACACGCATGCACACACACACGCATGCACACACACACCCAACTGTGCCATCTGCAGGACAGTCTCAATTGTCACTTGATAGATGGGAAAACTGAGGCTCAAGCTCCGTGGAGGACCTAGGAATGGAGTCCACTGGAAAATTCCCCCCCCAGTTCCCACTTGTGTGTTTGCATCATAAGGAATCCTGACTCTCAATAGGTGCGTGCGTGTGTGTGTGTGTGTGTGTGTGTGTGCGTGTGTGTGTGTGTTTATCCGTGAGTATGTTTGGGGGAGGGAAATAAAAAGATGGCCCTAACAGGGACAGCTCAGGGAGGGCAGTGGACACAGCCTGGGAGAGACCTCAGCTGACTATCTACCTGCTGTCCCTCCAACAGCTCCAAGGCCTGCACAGGGCACTGGCTATAGGGTGAGAAAAATAACCACAGCTCGTGGTAGGGAGACTGACCCTTATCATATAGCCATAAGAGCAAATGTGTACCTCTGTGTGGTGACAAAGGCTCTGAAGGGAATGTACAGGCGCCCGACAGGCTTTTTAACAAGCCTCAGGGATAGGAAGTGACAACTGTGCCGAGGTTGGAGGGATGAGTAAGGAAGAACATTCCAGGCAGAGAGAATGGGGACAATTCTCTATCCTCACATTTCTGGACTCATCAGCCATATCCAACACCGCTGACCACTGGTCCTGTCTGTTACATTTCCCAGGACCCACAGTCTCTTGATTTTCTTCCCACCTCGCTGATGGCTCCTTCTTGGTGTCCTCTGCCAGCCTCTGCTCCGCAGCCTCTATCAGGATGCCTCTGAGCGTCGTCCTGGCTCCTCGTCTCCATCTACACTCACTCCCTTAGTGATTGCTGCAGTTTCATAACTTTAATCCCATCACCCATCAAACAGCACACTCTCGAACATTCCTCTCTGACCCAGCACTTCCCCCGAACTCAGGACTCCTGTGTCCACTTCCCTGGCATCTCCAGGGCCAGTTCTAGTAGTTAGCTCAAACTCAGCTTGTCGGCTGAACTCCTGAACACCCCTGCACCCCCGCACCCTTCTCCAGCTCATGAGGGAGCATCTCCATCCTTCCAGGACATTCTTGCCAAAAACCTTGCAGTCATCCTTGACACCTCTCCTCTGTCACACCTCGCATTTAATCTGTAAGGAAATCCTGGTGGCTGTGCTTGAAACTAAATCCAGACTCTGAGCCCGGCCCCCACCCCCACTGCTGCCACCCACGTCCCCATCATTGTCATTCCCCCTCTAGGTTGTGGCGGTGGTCGCTTAACCTGTCTCCTGGCTTCTCACATTCCTGGTGCTCTAGGACTGTTGGCAACACCATAGCCAGATGATCTTTTTAAAATATACATCCACTTGCGTCATTTCTCTGCTCAAAACCCTGCCGGGCTCCCCGTTTCTCTTGGAGTAGCTCAGTCCTCGCAATGGCCTGCAGACTCCATCACCCCTCCAACCTCATCTCCTCCACTGTCCTCTGCTCCCTCCAGCCACACTCACAATCTCACACTTGTTCCACAAATGTGCCTGCCTTGGGGCCCTGGTACTGGCTGTCCCCCCGCCTAGGAAGCCCTTCTCCCAGCATCCCCGTGGCCCATTCCCTCACCATCTCATGAGGCCTACTCCGACCACCCTAATTAGAATCTCAACTAGCACCATCAGGAATCTGATTTTCCTTCTTCTACTTTCTCCCACAGCTGCATCATCTTCTAACACACTAACTTTTCTCAGCTTTATTGAGGGGTAATTTACGTACAGTGACACTCACCCACTTTGCGTCCAGTTGGATGAGCGTTAGCAATCTGTACTCTCTAATTTACTAAGTTTTCATGTTTAGTGTTTGTCTCTCTTCCCCCTGTAGAATGTCAGGTCTCTGAGGTAGCTGACTCTAGGGGTCTGGCCTGGCTCTGCCTAAAGGTCCAGCCAAACTCTCCAACTAGTAGGCGAAGGGAAGTCCCTTCCCCAGAACAAGGGGGTGCAACTAAGCACAAACGTGGCTTCCCATCTGTGCAAACAAGGTCATGGACACATGTCCTAGGTCACGAGCCTCAATCCCCGTCTGTGTAATGGTCTACAGTTTCTCCCTGCAACCTCCTTAGGAAGCAAGCCGTACCTCTGGTGCGCCCTTTCTCTTGTCTACACAGGCAGTGTGCACAATCACTGGTTCACTGATACCACATCTGTGTCTCACTGGTAATATACACAATGGTTGATCTCAGATACTGGCGCTGACCACACTGACAGCACGCCTGCATCTAAACCGATAAAAAGATCATCTCTATCCACAAATCTGTGACTAAACTGGCCATGGGCATGATTTCTAATCATTCAGCTATCTCCTCACTGGCAATAGGCACACTCTCCATACAAACTGTCAGTGAAGACAGATAGTGGGCACAGTGATTAAGAGTAGACTTGTGTCTATACTGGCAATGGTGCACTAGATGACAGCAGGCATGCCTACACTGGCAACAGGCATAACCGCTTCCATTTCCTTGACAATGGATACAATCAATGAACAAAGACCAGAATCTCCCCCAGCCCTGAACATGAGACACGTTACCCATGGAGAATGGATGCAAGGTCACCAGGGTTCTTTTCTAGAGAGGAGGCACACTCCACATCCACCCCCCACAGGCTGTGGGCTAAAGGCATTTGTGGTATAGTCCCACAGCCTGAGTCCTGCCTGTGGGGCACAACTGGCACAAGCATGTGGAATTCAAAACCTGGACACAGGGCTAGAGTGGGGCCTCTGGAATCAGAGCTTTAGAACTGGAATCTGGGACGCATGGCGAGGAGATGAGACCATGTCTATTCCCAGTGTCTTGAGATCATTCAAGGTGAGGAGAGACTGGGGTTGTGTGACTGACTCCCGGTGCCACCCGCTCCCTCCCCACCCCACGCCCAGGCCTGGCCCAGCCAGCCTGGGCTTAAAAAAGCACCAGGAAATGTCACTTTCTTTTTGGGGAGGTGTGATGGGAGGAGATGGCCCGGGCAGTTTTCGCAGCCGGTTTATTCAAAGGATGGGAACGGTGACAGTACCTCCAGATCTTGCAGCCTGTTTTGTACCCAGACTGGACCCAAGTGCTTTCTCTGGCAAATGGAGCCCGGCCTCGTGCCAGGCCAGAGGCCTCAGCCTACCTGGTGGCCCAGCCAGGGCTCTGACTGAGGCTGCATGACTCCAAGACAGGACCAGGCTGTGGCCTGAGTGGGCTGCAGGGTCCAGATCTAACGCCTAGCCACCACAGCTCGTGGGCTAAAGCCTGACCAGGTACGACCTACTGCGGCAGGCAGGCTCAAAGTGTCAATGCGGGGCTCTAACCCTGCCCACTGACCGGCCTGAGACAGATGAGAGAGGCATTCCTCCTGAGAGAGAAAGCTTCAAGGATATGTGGCCCATTGGTGCAGCTCTCATGCATTTGTTCATTCATTCCATCATAACACGTTTACTGAGCACTTATTATGCACCACCATCTCCAGAAATACAGCTTTAAATAATACTTCCAGCACAGAGCTAGGTGCACAGTAGGTACTCAATAGTGATGATGAAGACATCTGCCATGTATGACACTTACCCTGAGCCAGACCCATCCTAAGCACTCTTACAGCCCCCCATCTCGTTTATCTCTACACCAACTCTTAAGTCCATACTATGGGCACCTTCTCAACTTTACAAAGAAGGCACTGAGGCTCAGAGAAGTTAAGTAAGCTGCCTGTGGTCATCCAACAGGGAAGTGATGGAGTTAGAATTTGAAACCCAGTTTTGTTCGACTCCACAACACATGCTCTTAACCATTGTCCCAGCCCCCAGCACACATTTACTGAATGGATGAGTGAGTGAGTGGGTAGGAAGCTGTGTGTTGATGGAAGTATGTGTCTGCGTGTGCAAGGCCATCGTGGTGCCTGTGTGGGGAGCATGTATGTGCCGATGTCTGTGTGTTTGCATGTGGAGTTTTATTATGGAAAGGCTTTCCCTTGTTGTCTTGGTCTTGTGTGTGCTGGAGCTATACTTAGCTGCAGCCGTGACTGTAATGAGCAGTTAGCTGCGCACCAGGCACTCATCGGGACCTGGTTTCCCAGGGAGATCGCCAAGGCCAGCGTATGTGTGTGGGGTGCAGCTTGGTGCTGGAGAACACTAGAGCAAGGCTTTGGGAGGGAGCCTGGAGCTCAGGGCACTGTGCAAATGGAGTCTTTGCTCCAGCTGGAGGAGCATGCTCCAGGCCTATAGCACTGAAGTCTTCATCCAGGCCCTGCCAGGCTTCACTATTGGCCACCCGTGCCCACAGTGCTTTACTGGCCTTGCTAGGCTATTAGAGCTAAAGCCTGGAGCTCCTGGCTAGAGGCTAGAGGCGACGGCAAAAGCAGCAGGAAGATGGTGCATCTTCATGTAACCAAGGCCCTCTCCTCAGTGTCAATCCCTTGAGAGCAGAGCTGCACTGCTGCCTTAAGCACACCCTGCCTGGGCTACTGTTCACCAGGGCAGGGGAACTGAGGAGGAAAAGCAGCTTCCTCCCCCACTTAACAGACCAAAACCACAGGTGTGCTCTGCATGGCCTGGGACTCAGAGGCCAGCCCTCTACTTCCTGTCTGCCCTCCAGTGGCTGCATGGGGGATCTGGACTTCCCCTATCACACAGCTCCACCTGCCACTTCATTCCTGCCTGGTCCTGGTTCTCTCTCCTCCATCAGGGCCTCTCACCACTGAAAGTAGACCAGTCCTTCAGGCCAGACCACTGTTCCCAGCTCCCTCCCCGTTGCTGCACATACTCCACCCCATCCACCACACTCGTCCTCAGCGTCCGAGTCCCATCCTCTAGGACGTTTTCAGGTAATGAGAGGTGGGACTTCCTCTCAGGCATTGAAGGCAAGTAATAAAAATGTATCCATTCATCCTCCCATCTAACCATTTGTTTACCCATCCATTAAGTTATCCACCCAGCTGTGTATCCATCCATCCATCCATCCATCCATCCATCCATATATCTACCTTTTCATCTACTCTCATCCACTTAACTGTCTTGACCATGTCATTCTTGACCACAGAACCTCAGCATCCTAGCACAGGCAGGAACACTGGCATGGCTTGAGTTTACCTTCTTCATTTTCAAAAGAAGACCTGGGGTCTAATCCTTCTTCTACCACTTGCGAACTCGATGGTCTTAGTCAAATAAGTTAATCTCTCTGGGCCATTTTCCTTCATCAATAAAATTTAGGGTGTGATATCTAATTCTTCCCCTTGCAGGGCTGCTGTGAGGCACACTGTGTTGGCCAAGACTATGGATCTTCCACTATATAACAGGCACTGCCATTGCCTAAGTCGATCCTTGTCCTCTCAGAGGTTACAGTTGAGTCTAAGAAACACATCGCCTCCATAGGTCAGTGGACTGAGGGCCTGAAGTCAGACAGGGAATGTGTCTGGAAGCACAAAGGACAGGAGTGGGCTCAGGAAATGCTTCATCATGGAGGAGCCATCATAGCCAGATTCTAAAGATGCATCCGTTTCAGATATGCAGAGGGGAAGAGAGGGTACCCTTGGTGCAGGGAACGGCATAAGCAAAGGCAGGCAGGCAGGGGAGCTAGCTGGGGAAAGCTGAGGAGCCTGGGGCCTAGGGTGGCTGGTCTGGAGAACAGGATGGTGGGATTTCCGAGGGTAGCCCAGCAGCAGGCTTTGGGGAGGACAGTGGACATGCAAAGCCTCAGCAGACCTCAGTTATTCCTAACTCCCAGGCTTGCACTCTAATCCCCAGACTGCTAGACAGGGAAAAAATATCTGCTGGTGACAGCCAGGCCTCAGGAGACATGATTCCTACCGCCCAGAAGGGAAGCCAGTGTCTGGCATTTCTGACCTTTGTGCCGCTAAATATATCATTGGTGACGGTGGTTCATGGCCCTGAGGCTGTGAGGCCACTGGACGAGGTTTCCACAGTCTCCCTCTCCATCTCTGTGGCTCAGCCAGGGCCTCACTGCACCCTGGGGAATCTGAGTGCAGGACCGGAGTGACAGTGGCACCCCAAGTAGCCAGGCTCTACCCTGAGTAAGTGCCTCCCATGGGCTGGGCACTGTGCTAGGACTTTGTCCTTCAGAGACACACCCTGGCCTCGTAGTACAAACTGTCACCCTTATTTTTGCACATGAAGAAACGGCTCAGCTAGATGTCACCTGCCCAATTCCACACTGAGTATCCACCGGGTACGATATCTAATCCTATCCAGTCCTGGCCAGGCCCAAAGGCCTGCCCTCTCTCCTCTACAATGTCCCCTCCCCACACTCCTGCCCTTGAGATCCTGGTCTCTTCCCAGGACATGGCCCTACTTGGAACCATATTTTCTCCCTCCTGAATCATCTTCCTCCTTCCGGTCTTACTGGATTCTCATCTCTGAAAAGCAGGTGGCCCTGTATAGATAAGGGAATGAAGGCCTGGAAATGCAAGGGCCATGCTTTGGGTGTGGGGCCGGTCGGGGGCCACACAGGGGAAGCACAGTGCAAGGCTTGCAGAAGCCAGCCGGTGGCCCTCACCCCAGAGCTCTGGCTGGCTCCAGGTGGCCCAGCGGGTGCCCATGTTCCTCACAGCTGCTCAGAGAACCCCTGAGGTTGAGCATAAAAAATTAATCTCTAAGTGGTGAGATGCTGGCCCTGATGGGTAGCTGTGGTCTGAAGTATTGTACAATCTTGCCCCAGTGACAAGACCCAAGGAAGCCACTCTATCATCTGAGTGGGCAGAGAAAGTGCCCAGGGAACTACCTAGCAGGCCTGGGTCCCTCTCAGAGTCTCCCTAGTTACAACAAGTCCCTTTGTAAACATTAGTTTCATATTCTCAGAACCTCCCAGGAGGGGCGAGGCCAGGGCCTGCAGAACATCCTAGCAAGATGCCCCTTCTGAGAAATGGTGAAAATGGTCGCAAGGCACAACCTGCACACCTGTGTGTGCTGTGTACTGTGCTCAAGGGCTTTCTGTGTTTTCTCACTGGGTTCCCACAGCAGTCCTTTGACATGGGATCTCTTGCTATTTCCGCTTGCAAGCTGAGGTGGCTGAGGATTAGAGAGGTCACACAGCTAATCATCAGGAGAGCCAGGTTTGGGCCCGGGCAGTCTGGCTCCAGTGTGTTCCATAACTTCCCCACTAACCTCCTTCTCTCAGCTCACCTGTAGTGGGAACCAGATGAGTAATCTTCCAGAGGCTGGGAAGAGCTGGTGCGACCTTTGTCAGCAGGACCCTTCACCAACTACTCTCTAGCCTCATACCCAGCTCAGAGAACAGGTCACCTCCTAGCCTGGTGCAGCCCTATGCGACCCCACTGTCTACCCCTGGGCACAGTTGGCCTTCAGAGAGAAGCCACTTGACCCATTCTGGTCAGGCAGGTGCTCCCCCCATGGAGGGCCAGCCTGTACAGACCCGTGGCCATGGGCAGGTGGCAGAGGATGAGGCACAGCAGAGCTCTGGGCTGGCATGCTCAGCGAGCCTGCAGGGACTGGCCCTGGCAAGGGCAGATCTCATTGACAGGAGCCCAGTGGGGCTGTGAGGGGCACAACCATTCTGACCCACCACTGTCCCCTGGCCTCTGAGCATGATCTGGACATGCCTCCTCCCTGTGCCTTGCAGCCCAGGCGCGAGCATGTTCAGGACTTTTGCATGTCTCACTTCCTCTATCACCCACTGCCCTGCCACACTAGATCAAACGGCCACCTGCAGCACCCCTGCTCCTTCCTTCCGTTATGCACCTCCGTGGCACCCGCCACCATGGGATGCACCACACAGCCTCTGTATCCACTGTTTCTGTTCATTCTCCCTGCACTGGAATGTAAGGATTCAAAGGCAGGGATTTCTGACTGCTTTGTTCTTGGCTTTATTCCCACCTTCTAAGCAATGCCTGCCACATAGTAGGTGTTTGTAAATATCTGTTGGATGAATAAATGAATGAATGAATGAGCATGAACAGCAGCCCCAGCAGGTCCACTATTCTTGGACAATCTTTATGTGCAGACAAGGCTGCGGAGAGGAGCTCTTTCCTGTGCTGCAATGGGGGAGGAGAGCTGGAGACAGCATGGGCACTGGGGCAGGGCTGGCCAGCCATCGAGGGGAGATTCTGGGCAGGGCCAGAGTGCAAGGGGCATCTGAGGCCCTGCACAGGCTTGAGAAAGCTTCACTTGGCTGCCCTGGCCACAGCAGCATCTGAGCCTGGGTTCAGGGAGGCCCCTAAGTTCAGCTGTCCGGGGCTGCCCCAGCTAATATTAGCCTGTCCTCACCCAGCCTGGCGTCGTCCTGGCGGGGTAGCCCAGCCTCAGAGCGGGCACTGCCCACTGGTACCAACAGGAGCCCTGGGCCCCAGCCCCAGCAGCTCTGAGGCGTGCCCAGCCTCTGCTGCCACTCCTCCCTGTACCTGAGCATCCCCTTAAAGAGGAGGCACCATGACGCCTGAGCTGTGCTGTGTGGCCCCCGCCCACCAGGCCCACTGCTGGCGCACTTGTCAGCATCTCAGGTCCCGTGCTTGGCTCCCGGCCAGAGCCTGATGTCAGCAGCCTGCCCTCCCTCTCACCCTGCAGGAGGAAGTTCTGTCATCCATCTCTCATACCCCACTACACCTGGAGAGGGAGGAGGAGCAGCGGTGAGCGACCATTATAGCTGATGGGGAAACCAAGGCTCGGGGGGGGGGCGGTGATATAATCCAGGCCTGGCTCCCATAGTGACACCCCTGAAATCTGGCTCCTGGGAGATGGAGTCTGAAAGAAGGGGCCCCAGGGGCCAGGGTCAGTAAGGTGACCCCTAGAAGAGGTGTTTATAAGGAGAGTCAGGAGCTGAAAGAAGGAAGCAGGTGGGGAACAGGTGAGTTTGGATCTTCTAGGGCCAAGAGCTGGTGAAAAGAAGATATTGGAGCCCACAATAATTAAGCACTTACTATGTTCTGGGTTCTGGGTTAAGTGCTTAACACATTTAATCCTCCCGACTTCCCTGAGTCAGGTGCTATTAATATCCTTCTCTGGAGGCACCAGAAGGGTTAGGAAACTTGTCCAAGGTCACACAGCTGGAAAGTGGAGGGGCTGGGATTTGAAGGGAGGCTTCCTGGTTCAAGAGGTCCTGATCTTGGGAGAGAAAGGGGCTCTGGTCATATTGCCAAGGCCCAGTCGCCAGGAAGTAGTAGGGGATGGGAGATGTGAAGCCCACACATTCTCACTGAACACACAACTGAGGCTGAAGCAGGGGGATTTGAGACAAAGACCATCCTAGGCCTTCAAGGGGAGAAATCTGTTTTGAAAGCCAGTGACTAATACCTAGAACTTCCCACAAACACAGATGACAGAGGAAAGAGGATGAGAGGGGACAGGGAAGGAGATGGGGAGGGAAAGGTAGGAAAAAGTCCTGGCTGGCCTTTAAGGGGAAATAGAGTCACAGAGAATGGGACTTGGGGGTTAGGCTGTACCAAGCAGGACTTGGGAGCAGGTGCATCCTGGTTTTGGAAAACAGTGTCTTGGCCTCTGAACTCCAGCTGAGAGTAGCTGGGCTGAGGCAGCCTGCAGCGGGAGTTTGGAGAGATGGAGGGGCCCAGGTGTGACTCCTTCATCGGGCATCTGGCCCTGGGTGGTAACAGTGGCAGGGGCACCTGCCCTGGCTGGGGCATCTCAGTGGCCCTGGCTCTTGCTCATGACTGCTCCAGCTTGGGGGAAGGAAGGACTGTGTTCCCAGGTAAGGCAAGGAAGGTGGGGCTGTCACCAGGAACGTGCTCAAAGGCATGATACCCATGTCTGATTCTAGTCCTGAACCCTATCTTGCTTTTTCATTCTTTCAATAAATACTTATTTAGCACCCACCTTGTGCCAGGCCCTGCTCTGGGTTCCAGGGGTAACACAATTGATAAAAGAAACAAAACCCCCTGGCCCCATGGAACTTACATTCTAGTGAGGGAAACAGACAACAAACAAATAAGTAAAATACATGGTATAGCAGATGGTGGTAAAGCCAGAGAGAAAGCAGTGAAGCGTGACAGGGGACAGAACTGGAGAGGTGCCATCCAGGACCATGACAGCTGAGCGCAGACTGGAGGGGGGTGCACGAGCGAGCATCTGCAGAGCGGTGCTCTGGGTGGAGCGAGGGGGCAGGCCCCAGGGAAAGGCCCTTAGTGCCAGGGGGCCAGTGAGTGCGTAGGGGACAGGCAGTAGGACAAGAGGGAGAGGGCGGGTGGGGTGCTCACGTGAACAGGCATAAGCCTCGGAAAGGCTTGGCGTCTCCTCTGAGGGAGATTGAAGCCAGAGTGGGCCGAGCAGAGGGCTGACTTGGTGTGACTAGCATTTTCCCAGGATGGCCCTGTGGGGAAGGGGCTGAGGCAGAGGCAGGGAGGACGATTAAAAGGCCTCAGCAAGAATCCAGGGGCAAGAAGATAGTGGCTTCAATCCAGGAGGTAGCAGTGGGGGTGACGGATGCACTCAGATTCTGGGTGTATTTTAAGTGTGGAGACATTGGGATTTGCTGACCTGTGAGAGGAGAAGAGGCCAGGATGATCCCCAAGGCCTTCCATCAGGGCCTTCTGGTGAATGGCAGCAGTTGCCATTTTCCATCACCCTGCCCCCAATGACTTGGCTACAAGGAGAAACCAAACTCGCCACGAAGCCCTGGCAACCTGCACACACCCATCCAGCCCTCCCTGTGTCCCGATGCTTCCCCTCCACTAGACTTTGTTGCCTGTGTCAGCACTTCTAAGACTCTAATGTGTATGAATCATCTGGGGGCCTTGTTAAAATGCAGATTCGGCCTCAGGAGGCAGGGGGTAGAGTCTGAGACTCCTCATTCCTAACAACCCTCAGTAATGTTGCTGGGGGTCAGAGGACCACACGTGAGTCACAGGAGCCCACACGGCTCAGGCCCCCCAGCAGCGAGCCCCTCCTCTAGCATGAGCATCACCTGGCAGTGGGCAGATCTGGGAACTGAATCCTCCCAGGACAGAGCCCAGGGAGCCTGAACTTTTTGAAGCATCCCAGGTAGTTCTGAGGGTTAGCCATGGGTGGCAGTCACCCAGCAACCGCCAGTACAGCCCCCACAGCAGCCAATGCCAACACTCCTACCCCTGGCCCCATCCTGCACAGCACCCCTACACCACGGCCCTTTTCTTGGTGCCCTTATAGCCTGGCACAGGAGCTCCCTGGTGGCCTTCTGCATCTCCCTGAGGGCCAACAGCCAGGAAAAGGGCCTGAGAAGAGGGCAGCAGGTGCTCACTGTGCCAGAGCAATCACACCCCAAAGAGGTGGTACCCCCACTGGTGAGCCTATGGGGAGAGGGGTGTGAGTATTAAGCTTTGAATGAATGAATGAATGAATGAATGAATGAGCACAGGTTGAGGGAGGCTGAATGAATGGAGGAGCAGCTCTTCAGAGCCCCTTCCCTGGGCTCCTACCCACTTGGTTGCCAGGACCCTTGCTAGAGATCTCACTGGTGTCCTGGAGAGCAGCCAGGTTGGGGTGTGGAAGGAGAAAGAGGGCCCGCCCCAGCTCTCTGGGAAGATGAAGCCCAGGATTCTTGAGCTCCAAGATTGTCAGAACTGAGAGGGGCTTAGTGGTCATTTAGATCAACCTTAGGTGTTACAGGTGGAGAAACTGCAGCCTAAATGGTGATGGGCTTTGTCGAAGGCAGCCTGGTGGGCTTAGTGGCCTGGATACAGAACTTGCTCTGGTCTAGTTGCCTGATGCTCACAATCTGGGTTTTGTTTGTGGCCTCGTCTCACCACACACCTGGGCTAGTCCCTGATCCCAGGGACCTGCCTGTCCCTAGAGTAGACCACTGACTTTCAGCTCAGAACATGCAAATTGGTGACTCGGTGCCCAGCCCAGAGCCCTCATTCCTAAAGGAGAAGGTCAATGAGGGCAGGGGGAGCCAGGCTAAGTACTGGGGACCTTGAGGGATGGAATGCATACTCAGCAAAAAGCAAGAAGGACATTGAAGTAAGAGGAATAGATGAACAAAAACCTAGAGTTTAACATGAGAGCTAAAGACAAAGAGGCCAGGAATAGCCCGTCAGAAGGCAACAGCAAGAGACATGCTCAAGCCAGGGGCCAGAGAAGAAGGCCTTGAATGCAGAGCTGAGAAGCAGTGGCATTCCGTCTATGCATCGCCTCACATCGGATAACTACTCAGCCTCCCCAATTCCTCTGCCATTTGCCTCCAGGCCATAAGGAGTGCCTGGCCTGTAGGGATGGGGGTGGGAGGCAGCTGAGACATTGTAGGGAAAACCTTCTTCCTTGAGTGTGCCAGGGCCTGGCCAGGCATGGTCCTTGCCTTCCATCATCTGAGCCAGAACTTGCTGAGCAGGATCCTTGGACATGAGGGGAAAGAGTGTTTGACAGAGGGAAGCAGGTGGAAGTCCAATCCCGGAGCATGCAGGCTGCAGACCCCAGGACCCCTGCAGCTTCCGTGGGAGGCAGCACCCTATGGAGGTTCTGGACAGTGCTCCGGTGCCAGGCAGGCCAGCTCTGAATGCTGGCTGCACACTCAAGAGCTGAGTGACCTCAGCAGCCTCCTGTGACACTGGCATGGTAATGATAGTGCAGCCCCTGAGAATCTTGTGAGAACTGAATGAGAATATGTAAATCAAGTTCTTGAGACAATATCCGACACACAGTAAGTGCTTTAGTAAATAGTAGCTATTAATATTATGATTCATGAAAGGAAGGGCCTTTGGGAAAATCCTGCTTGGGAGATGCTAAGGATTTGGGCCAAGTCTGTGTCAATTGACCTGAGGAGCCATGCTGGGCAGGTGACTGCTTATTCTGCCTCCCTCTGGGAGGAAATCAGTGAGAGCAGTAAGAGGAGGACAGCATGCCCAGGTGCAATTCTGGGTTCTTTAAAAACTGAGACCCAAAAGAAATTCGATGGCCAGGCCCTGGGCCAAGAGGACTGGGGTATGAGTTTGAGTCAGACTGACTCCCTGTGTAGTGTTGGTCAGTGTCTTCCCCTCTCTTGAGCCTGTTTCTCCTATACTGGGTGTAGTCACAAAGCTTCTTTGCTGGGCCAAGCTTCAGTCGGGCTTCTGAATCTTCTCCTAGGCCCACCTGTGCATTTCATGTGAAATCCAGTTATAGCAAGAGTCTTTATGAGTCAGTTTAGCCAGAACTCCCCATCCTTGGGATCTGATTACACTCCATATATGAACAGGTTTTTCATCCTCCAATACCCCAAGGTGATGTCTGATTACCCTGGCCTGGCTGTGGCAGGAATCCTGTTAGGTCAGTTTAGCCAGAATCCCCCTGACCCCTGACATTCCCTGGCAGTAATTTTCCATTTGCTGACCCCCTGCCTGCTCCTTGGCTATAAATTCCCACTGGCCGGTGCTGTAATTGGAGCTGAGCCCAGTCTCTCTCCCCACAGCAAGACCTGGTTGCAGAGGTCCCTCTACCTATCACAGTGGTCCTGAATGAAGTTCACCTTACCGCAGACTCATGCTTTAACATGTATCATTGAATAATTTGTTCTTTAACAGTAGTGACTGAAGGTGGGCTGGGAACACCCATTCACCTCAACAGTCCCATGCACTTGGAAAGTGGTCTCTCCCCCTGAAGTGGTTCCCAGGAACAAAGACTGGGCAGCAAACTGTCCCTGGGCCTTCCCTTTCCTCTGGGTCTCCTCCAGGATGGGGAGCTGGAGCTGGGGTAGTGACCAGGCTGGCTCAGGAGCTGACGGGTGGGAGTGGCTCAAGGGCTTGACCTTTTGGTCCAGAGTGAGTGAATACACTGGTCATGAGACGGCTCAGAATAGCCAGAGGAACTACATTCAGCTGTCCTGGGAGGCCCGGGCAGGCAGTGCCCTGGAATGAGCCCCTAGCAGACCCCTCCCCCACCTCTGAGACAACCCACTTCTCTCCCAGACAGACTCAAGCCAGTACCCTCCAAGGCTACTGGCAGATGTCAGACCTGAGCACAGATGCCTGCCCCCAGGGTGCCAGACTCCAAATACTCTCTGAGGCGTGACAAGAAGCACGCTGAGCCTTGAGTTAGGAGACACAGGTTTCATGCGTGTGTGTGTGTGTGTGTGTGTGTGTGTGTGTTACTGGGGATTGAACCCAGGGGAACACTACCACTGAACTACATTCCCCAGCCCTTTCTATGTTTTATTTTGAGACAGAGTTTTGTGAAGTTGCTCAGGTTGGCCTCAAACCTGTGATCCTCCTGCTTCAGCCTCCCTAGTTGCTGAAATTACAAGCATGTGCCACTGCACCTGGCGAGATAGATCGTTCATTCGTTCCTTCGTTCCTTCATTCTTTCCTTCCTTCCTTCCTGTACTGGGGATTGAACCCAGGGGCATTCTATCTCTGAACTAGACCTCCAGCCCTAATTTTAATTTTTTACTTTGAAATAGGTCTCACTAAGTTGCAGAGGGCCCTGTAAGTTGCTGAGGCTGGCCACAAACCCGCAATCCTCCTGTCTTAGCTTCCCGAGTACTGGGATTACAGGTGTGCGCCACCGCACCTGGCGAGACACAGGTTTTTGAAGCAGTCCCCCAGCTAACTTGCTCACCTGTGACCTCGGGCAAAGCACTGTTCTCTGGGTCTTGCCTTCCTCACTGTCACAATTACAGCTCCTATGACACTGAGCATGCAGGAAACTTACAGTCCTGAGGTGGAAAAACCCCAAATCAAGCAAGGATACTAATGAACACTTTATCACAAACCAGGCAGCTCCTCTGAAGAGAAGGTCCTGGTTCTGAACCCCAATCCAGCCTGTTGGGTCCAGAAAGGGCGCTGCTGAGGAACTAATGTTTGTAGTGGGGTATGAAGGCTAAAGAGAGATTAGCTGGAAGGACAGAGAACTTCAGAGGCAACCATGTATGCAAAGGCCCTGAGGCAAGGGAACCTGACACTTGTGAGAAGCTGGAACAGGCCAGGTGGTTGGAGCTCTGTGGACACTGAGGGGAGCCAGGTGGTTGGAGCTCTATGGACACTGAGGGGAGCCAGG
>PVJS01012153.1:0-44402 GCA_004027185.1 Glis glis | reverse complement strand
CAAAAAAAAAAAAAAAAAAAAAAAAAAAGAAAAAAGGACTTCATGTTAATCAGACAAGCTGGTTGGGGTCTTATGAGGACTAATGATAGAACTAAGACTCCAACTCACCCAGGTCTTCTGGTCTTAAGTTCAGAGCTACTTTTCCTATTCACATTTCTCTTCTTCCTCCTCCTCCCCTTCCTGTATCAGAGAATCACATGAAGCTTTGTATTTGAAGATAGAGGGACACATATTTGTAGATGGATTCATAAATTCAGAACTCTCATTTGAACAAGAGCTGGCTGTTAGAAAAACTTGTCTTGACTCTTCACAGTAGAATTTAGGGCAAGGAGGGGAAGACATCTGGGTAGCAGAGAGCTCCTCATGTGTTCCCAAGTCTAAACCACCTGGCTCTAACAGAATTCCTAGCAGTGTGAATCCAAAGTTGAAGTTTCTAGATTTGACCAGGATTGAAAAGCGACCTGATTCTGTGGCTGCTTCCTTAGACTCTATCGGAGTCAAAGATCTGGATGTGGTGGCAACGTTCTCTGAGGGGGGCCCAGAGTTCCTGGGTTGAGGTTTGTAGCAGACACTGTGGGTGTCTGCTTCTCATCTTCTCACACTCACTCACAGACTTCCACGCTTATGGTTTCTAACGGGCTGTTTGCTGTAAGCAACTGTGATGGTGCCCCAGCCATCTACAGTATCCACCTGCTCCTTAAGACAAACCAGAGAGCCTGTGTCCAGGAAAGAAGCCTAATTAAAACTGGTGCACTTCATCTGGCTCTTCTAAGCAGAAGTGGTTTTTGAAAATTGCCTGTAGTTTTAAAAAGTGTCTTTATTAAAAATTAAAACCTAGCAAATTATAGAAACATTTCTTTTGGAAAAATTTGCTCCAAGACATAAGTTCCCACTTAAAAAATGAAGCAAATCTTCAGAAATTACTCCTGATGATAATGGCCGTGATGCTTTTACGGCCCTCGTTGGTCCTCTTAACTCATTATTGAGGTAGAGAGGAGAGAGGAGGGGTCTAAAATATGTGGCATATGACTTGCCTAGGATTACATTGCTCGGCAGTGGCAGAGCTGTCTTTGAACTCCTATAGGCTGTTCCCAGGGCAGGAAGCCCCGGGAGGATTCTCCAGGCCCTTAGCTTTGATAGCTGACCTGTGATTACCATGACTGTTGCCATCTGGCAGATATATTCACCTGGGTCCCTTGGCTATGAGAGGCTCCCATGAGCTTCTCTGGGTGGGCATGGTACTGCCAAACCCAAGACTGGATGGTCAGGAGGACCCAGTAGATTAACTGTATAGGAGCCGACAGGATGGGATTGCAGTCTTTGCCCAGATTCCTCCATTCAACCTCCAGTGGCTTCTACTGTTTCTGAAAACCTTTACAATGTTCCCATCAATGCTCATGCTCTGCAGCTCAACCGGCAGTCCCAGAACCTCACCCCTTACTTTGCTTCTTGTGGTGAAGAGAGAAAGAAAGGGAACACACTGACACTCATTTCAACTTACGACTTTCTGGAAGTGATTCTGTGAAGCAGCTGGTTGCATTGATGTGTTCATTAAACTAATATGTGCCAGACCTTGCACGAGGCACATGCAAAAATGTCACAGCTGGTGTCAAAGCAGGAAGACTTTCAGACGCTACCCAAAACCAAAAAACTAAACTGTAAACCAAGTCTCACATACCTAGAATCTGCTTGCAAATGTCTCTCCAGTTGCTCCTTGGAAATGTTTGCCTTCAAGGCTTCCCTTGCAATTCAATTTAAATCAAACTCTGGTAGAGATGGTGTTTCAGGAAGGCACAGTTAATATGGTATAATTAGCCTGACCAAGAACCATCTCCTGAGGGTTTGGAACCAGCCCAGAACCCTTCCCACTGGACCATCTCTGCCTATCCAGAAATAAATCCTTGGCATTTGGTTACCAGCAATCACTATGTGTAAAATAAAGCACAAAATGTCAGCATATATTACTTAGGCTAATTTTCTTGGTTGGCACAATACCAAGTTCAAGGGAAAAAGTCACAAGGACTTTTTAAATGTACAGGTGTACTGGGTTGAATTTGGTTTTATCATTTCTCTGACCCATTTCAGAGGGCCACTTGCTGTATCCTTTGAATCCAGAGATATTTCTTTAAGCCACTGTAGCTTAAACTTGCACTTCTGGAGCTGTGAAAGCTTGTCCTTCTCACTCTTTGATTTGATAACTGATGCAAAGGCAGAGCAAGGATAGAGATGTGCCAGTGAAATGGAGGTGTCTCCTCTTTTAGGGTTCTTGTCCAGTGGAATTTGACGAATGAAGTCCAAGGACTAGCAAAGGGTATAGAAATATGGAAGTTTATTTTAAGTCAGGGAAAGATAGAGGACAAGAAGCTCACTCCCCCAAAGCGGGGGTGGGGAGGTCCTGGAAAGAGAGTGACCTCGAAGCCCTTGGGGAGTGGGCTTTAAAACCTTCCTGAGGTTTTCTATCTGTTCTTTTATGATTGGTCAGAACTGGGTTTGGAGGAACCAATGACTTTTGCACAATTCTGATCCTTAATTTGAATGATTATCTGTGGGCTGCTCAGGGCCCTGATTCCCTGGCGCCCACCAGTCTCTCATTTTCCTGTTTACCTCTCCCAACCTCACAAAGGCATGCAGATGGCTTTAATTCTTCCTGTTCCCAGGTCCCCTGCCCTGCCTCACCAGCCCCCAGCAGAAAGCAAGCCAGCTATGAATTCAATGTCAACCATTTTGCCTTTACCTTAATTGGGGGGGGCTACAAGTTAAATTGGCCCCTTTGTTACTCATGCTCCAATTTCCTCATCCTTTATCTAGTGGAACTGGTTGATCTAGACTCAAGGTTGGGGAAGACAGAGATACAACTAGATGAAAATCTCATAGGGATTATGCTGGGACAAACTACTTTTGTTGGGTCTTAGAAGGAATTGATAGTTCCCCCCAAGTGGGTTGTTAGGTACCCTGAGTTGAGACAGTTCCACCATTGACCAACTCTGTTGATCATATTTTCTGCACTGGTTGTTGCAGAATATGAGGGTACTGCTTGGTACCCTCATATTTTCTGCACTCTGGTTATTGTATTATGGAGTTGGTACCCTCAATTTACACCTTCTCTTTGTTGTCATTTAGCAAGGGTAGCATCAATCTTGTTTCCCTTTGTCTTCCATAGTGGAAAGCATTTGTGACTTTATATGTCCTTTAGGTGGGTAAGACCCATTCCATGCCTTCTGAATTACACTTGGTACAGCTCACCACTTTACCAACATGGGTCACTTGTCACACTTGACACCGGTATGTATTTGATTTTGAAATCCTTATTCTAGTCCCAGAACCCATTTATTGCAGGGCTGGAGTGCTGGCTTCATTGTTTTCTGTGTGATATTGGACTAGTTACTTAACTTCTCTTGGCCTCTGTTTTCTCATCTATAAGATGGAGATAAGAATAGTGCCTGGCTCTTGATATTGTTTTGAAAGATAAATGTGATAATCTATACAAATTCTTAGCATAATTTCTGGGCCATAAAAGTTGGGTGTTGTTATTAACCACTATTCTCCTCAGAAAGTGGTGTTCAACAAAATTTGAGCAAGAAGCTTTTTCAGGGCCAGCCTAATTGAGAACCAGGCCATCGGAACCATTGGCCATGAAAGCATATTGTGTTGTAGTAAGCAACAGAATGTGCGGCTTTGACACTAGACTGGCACGGCTCAAGTCAATCCCTGGTGTTATGAGGACCTCGAGTTATGTTATGAGTCTTTCTGACTCAGTTTCCTCATTCAAAAAGTGGATGTGATAAGTATAGCTACTTCATAATATTGTCGTGAGAGCAAGGGAGTTAATACACATAAAATGTTCAAAAACAGTGAGTGCTTGGCACATACTGTGTACTCAATAGATGCTACCCACCATTGGAAATTGTAAGTCAGTGTACCTGTTCAGTACATGTTTGCTTCTGCAGAGATGCATATAGAATATTTCAAATTGGGTTGTCTTGGAAAATTTGGAAGCTAAGCCCCTTGCCTTTTATTCCTTACTCCTTGAATTCCTTGTACTTTGGTTTCTGCTCCTTCCCTCCCCCCAAAATTTCAATTGCAAGAGCAATCATCAAGTCACATCCAATGGCCTCCATGTCTCCTATGCACAAGAATTTCAGAGGCCAACTAGCCTCACACCATCAGTTCTCAAAAGAGGAAGCTGCGTCCTGTGGATTTCCTGCAGCTCATTGTGACAGACCAAGAGCTCTCCACTGTACTGGGTTGTTTACTTACCACATGACCATGGGTTCATTTCTATTTTGACAAGTGGGGTTCGGGGCTTGGAATCCAACATGTGGTTGGTGTAAGAACTCCCCTCTCTTCTCTTTCATCTTTCTCTGTCCCACAAACCTTGCTCCATAAGGCCCTGCTCCACTCAGTCTTTCAAGAGGGCTACTCTGTTTTCCCCAGTGGGACCCATGCCCTGTGACCCTCCAGAGCATGGAGACCTTGTTTCCTGATGGGTAATGTATCCCTTCCCTGCAGCTTGCCTCTCTGGGGCTCTGTTCCCATTTTCCTGCTGGCTCATTTGTTTCCTTGGGCCCGCTGCCTTGTTTGGCGGTTTTTAGCAAGGACTCTGATAGATGCCAGGAGGTGAGGGGAAGGACTCTGAAAGGACTTCTTCATTGGACGAGCAGACTCCGTGATGGATGAGCCTCTCCCTAGGGAGTTTTGGGTCAGGAGAAGTCCAACAGATAAGTTTTTCCAGAATTGAGTAATCCAGAAATAGCGCCAGTAGGTTCTTACCTCTTTTGTGGCTTTTTGCATTGATCTTAAAGGAAATCCTCAGCTGCAGCTCCACATCTTACTAGAAACACAGCTACACACATGAGAGATGTAGACATATGTGACATGAATTGCTTTAGAAATAACATTCGAGGAGAAGAGTGGGAGGAAGGAAGAGAAGGTCTTTAAAAAATCCCTATCAAAATATTTTCTTTCTTCCAAGTATTGAAAAGGCACAATATAACCCTTTCTTCTTCCAAATGACCTCATAGCTATTTATTGAGGGGAAATACCAAATGCTTATTATTATTATTATTTTTGCAGACGCTTCTTCGGTCTTGATGATTCATGTCAATATCATTTTCCTCCTGACTGCAGAGACTCTGAGACAAAGCTTACACTCCAAGTGATATGCCACTGTCAGAACAATTCCTGTCCTGAAGCGAGGCATGGGACCTCCTTTATTCCCCCTTTGCAGACGTCCTTGAGTCCTCGAGACGGATGTGAGTGAGTTTTTCAGCCCTCATGCAAAACAACCATCTAAACATAACAGATGACATCAGCTTGGGCTTTTCAATTCCTGGATGGCAGCAGCGTGTTAATCCAGCCTTCATCCTGGATTTCATAAACTAAAACAAGAGAGGCTGGCAGGAGGACAGCGCTGCCGCTGGCTTGAGGAAATTGATGACGGGGAAGCATGCGGGCAACCCAGTGTATAAAACTCATAAACGTGTAGGCAGAGACTCAGCTACCACTTTGGACGGCTGCTTCCCACCAGCAAAGACCAGGACGCAGGGAGCCGAGCCTGAGCCAGCTGGGAACCATGAAGAGCTTCTTGCTGCTGACCATGCTCCTGGTACCTGTGCACCTGGCCATGGCCTGGAGCGCCAAGTATGCGGTGGATTGCCCGGAACACTGTGATAATAACGAGTGCAGAAGCAACCTGCATTGCAAGAGGACAGTGCTGGATGACTGTGGCTGCTGCCAGGTGTGCGCTGCAGGGCTGGGAGAAACCTGCTACCGCACCGTCTCAGGCATGGATGGCATGAAGTGTGGCCCGGGGCTGAGATGTCAGTTTTACAGTGAGGAGGATGATTTTGGTGACGAGTTTGGTATCTGCAAAGGTAAAAAGTGACCCCTTGCTTCCTGCATCCACGGTTCCCTGTGGGCTTTTAGCCGGCTTGGGAGGTGAGGTGGCTTTGCAAGGAAAGATGCAAGTCCCAAGCAGGTGTTGTCCTAGGTGGGGAGAGGAGGAGAACTCTGCAAACAGCAATGAAACCAGTGTGCAGGAAGGCTCAGAAAGAAATGCAGCATCGCACTCGTTATGTTTAGATGTAAGAAGGTTGCAGTGGGCGATGCATTTGCCTCCTTTTCTGGAAAACTTTAGAAATTTGACAGGTAATCTGTTGTGAATGGCTTAGGTGCTTTCTCCTCACAAGGCAGTGATTACAGAGGTCCCCGCCAGATAACCTCTTGGGAGTGGTTTCTAGTCCTGGATTTTGTGAGTCTTTGATCTTGAAAGGGTCCAGAGGATGGAGGCCTCTCTCCAAATCAAATCCTTCTGATGAATGCTAATGCACTTGATGGGATAAGGTGGGTTTAAGTCAACTAAGGAAATAACTCACATTCTTGCCAGAGAGTCCCTGGAAGTGTAAAATAACCCTCCGCTTTATAAAGGTTTTGGTTTTTTAGGAAAATAGCAGATGGTGTAAGGTGAGCAAAAATGACAGTAAAGAAAAATAAAAATTGAAAGTCTGTAAAGAGTAAGTTTGGCTGTTTCATAGACTTAAGAAAAACATCATCAGATTGAAATTATAGTTAAATAATACAGTTAAGCATTTCTAGAATTTATTTCAAACCTAGTAACTGTAGCTTAAAGTGTTTAAATTTTAAAAAATGTTTAGAATCAGAAGAATGGTGATTAAAAATACTCCATACATAGATACCTCATAATTTTATCACAAGCTATTATTAAGATGCAACACATATTATATAATCCCATCAGTTGTATAATACAAAGTTGTCAAAATTATAAAAAGTTCCAGAAACTTTTTAAGTAATTCTTATGTCTTATGTTTTAAATGCAATTGTACCCTTTTATGAATGATAACCATCCAGTATTGAGCTAATCTCATTAGTTCTCCTTCCTTTTAGAAAATAATTTATAAATTAATCACCTTTTAATCTGGGAAATCTATGAAAGATTAGGAAATAAATTCTTGAACTATAAGGAGAAATTTACTTTTTGCTTAGATTATTTGTATTATTACCAATAAGAGGTAGAATATTGAGGAAGCATTTTCTTTGGTGAACAGATACAGAGATATTTCTTTCCAGTGAACAGGATCTGTATTTTGGCTTATCAGCCAAGAAAACAGTACCTCACATAAGGAAATTAGGGAGGAAGTGGTTAACACAATCATGTTATTATATAGCAAGTATATACAGTGGATTGCTTTTTTTCTTGGCAGAGAAATGCCTTTGTAAATGTGATTGTAAATGTGCACCTACACAGAGGTAAAGAGTCAAGCTGGAAGGCAACTGGAATTTTTAATTCTCTAGGATTTTCCTGAATGATCGAGGGAGATATTAATGGGGTACTGGGGGTTGAACCAGGGGCATTCTACCACTGAGTTATGTCCCCAGTCCTTTTATATTTTTTATTTTGAAAGAGTCTTGCTAAGTTGTTGAGGGTCTCCCTAAGTTGCTGAGGCTGACCTCAAACATGCCATCCTCCTGTCTCAGCCTCTCAAGTCCTGGAATTACAGGTGTGAGCCACCACACCTGGCTTAATGAGTTCTATTTTTAAAAATATATTTTGGATTGCTCTTTTTGGCATTGTTCAGATTGCTGATGAGCCTAATTCTGAAGATTTTCCTCTCTGCTGAAAATAATGAGACCATGTAAGCCTTAGCAATTCTAGGTAGAGAGATTCTGTTTTGCTGTAGGTAGACTCCCTCCTTCAGCTTTTTTATAGAGTACCCACAGAAAACTGCATATTTCCGACACTGCATATCCAGCATCCAAATATTCAGCTGTCTGTCATTGTGTTGCCCAGATAACAATCAGCCAGCTGACCTAAATTTTTGAACACTTCCTATCTGCCCAGCACTGTTGGATATATCAGGGGATACATTGGCAGTATAACTGGGAATTTGGCTAGAGTTTTAGCTTTCAATATCACTGCAGACACAATTAAATCCCAATCCTGTGATCTTTTCTGCTAGAGGTCTTTTTAGAATCCCCTTTAAGGACTCTTCTTCCCAGGAGAGAGGACAGTGTGCAAAACCAGTGTCCCCTGAACCTGAAGACTGATAAAAGAGTAGTCTTCGTCTCTTTGAAAATGTATTTCATTAATATTTGTCTTGATCATTCTGTGGAATATTGGTTTGCTAAAGACCCAGAGATCTCACAAGTTGCTTCTCTACCCATATGTAATTGTACAATTATATTTTCATGCCAAAAGAATAAGTATTCTACATTATTCCTCTGGGGTGTGTGTGTGTGTGTGTGTGTGTGTGTGTGTTTGTGGTGCTGGAGATTGAACCCAGAGACATTCTACCTCTGAGCTACACCCTCTCTGTTTCTTTTGAAACAGTCTCACTAAGTTGCTGAGAGCCTTGATAGGTAGCTGAGGCTGGCCGTGAACCTGCGATCCTCCTGTCTCACCCTCCCAAGTACTGGGATTAGAGGTGTGTGCCACTGCATCTGGCTAAATCACACCTTTTAAATAAACGACTCTGTCCTCTTAATCTCAGGGCAGTATGTTTTAGTCTAAGTGTAGAAACGTTGAAGCTCTGAAAGCTTCCAGTTCTTGGTAAGTGTGTAAACCCTGAGCTTCCCATTCATCTAGCATCTTTGTAGAAAGTTTTACTAGTGGATCCTCTTAACAATAGGAGGAGTTAGGGGAGTTGTACTCCTGTTCTGACAGATAAAGAGCTTTATAAGGGTTGGAACAGACAGAGAACTGATTGTTTCATGATGTCCTGGGGTGACAGCTCTCTTAGCCCTGGTTAGTTTAAAGCCCTTTGCTATATACATTTAAAACAATGAATTGTCTGTGAATACAGTGGATTAAAAGACAGCATCACATATTTTAAATTCTGGGGAGTTGGTGGATATGTCTGCTCAGTTTCTTTTTTCTTTCTTTTCTTTTTTGCTTTTTTTTGTACTGGGGATTGAACCCAGAGCCTCATGCATGCTAGGCAAGCACTCTACTACTGAGTCACATCCCCAGCCCTTAGTTTCCCATCTTCACTGAGTTGCTACAGAGACAATTGTGAGAATCTATCCACATCTAAGCACAAAATAAACAAAATTAAGATTGGTCCAAGGAGATTGGTTATGTGTAGCTGCCTTCAGTTAAACTTTACATCAGGATGCCTGAGGCATCCATGCTCTGGTCTCAATGTATGATTTCACTTTTATTACCCAAAGTCTCAACTTTCAAAGCCTGGGTTTTTGAGAATTGTGTTTCATTGTACAATCCAGATCCATGAGGCTGGTTCTAATCCTAAGGCGATCCCACAGGGGCTGGTAGGATGGAGGCTCATGCACAAGCAGCTCCCTCTCTAACCCTTTCTCTGCCCTCAGAATGCCCCTATGGCACCTTTGGGATGGACTGCAAAGAGACCTGCAAGTGCCCATCAGGCATCTGTGACAGGGTGACTGGCAAATGTCTGAAATTTCCCTTCGTCCAGTACACGGTAGCCAAGGTTTCCAAAAGGAGATTTGTTTCTCACACAGGTAAGAATTGATTCTGATATAACATTACAACATTAGTCTCATTTTCAGTGTGAATAACTTAAAACAATACCAATGAGTAGAATAAGATGTTGATTTGAATGATCTAGCTTCCTTTATTTTGTCCAGAGGAAAAGTGGTAGTCATTGGGTTTGGTTGCTGTTGCTATTTTCTGAAAAGATCCCATTAATAATTTTGAGGATTATATAATATAATTCTCATAAAGTTTACCCCATTTATATGGAAGATACATAGGACTGATTACAAAAAAAATCTGTAATAAAAAAACCCAACCGAGATGTACAAAGTTCTTTAAATTCCTCAGTGATCTGTTTTATATATTTACTAGACAAAACTATTTCTCTCCCAACTTCACATTGAAAAAGTATTGTGAGGAATTTGTTGGATAAAGTTTAAGAGCCAAGATAAAAAATAGAAAACTTTTTTTTTACGAAATGGAAGCATTTCAATGGAATCATTCCAAATGTGTATCTTTATAGATTTTGAAGAAGATAAGAAATAGTATCTGTGATTGAAATTTGTGCAGTGAATGAAGCTGTAGTTATGTTCACCTGCTGCTCATGGGTCCACGTGTATTTCTTACACAGGTTGTGGAATGTGAGGCATGTACAACCTATAAGATGTATTGTGCATGTATTGTGTTATCTTGTTGATAAATGGCCTGACCCAGAGAGCTCTACTAAAGTGAAAGTAGCCCATTTAAAATGACATATATTAAAATAAACAAATAAATAAAATGACATGTATCACTAAAGCTTATCCCTCCATTGCACAGAATGGTGACTATAATAACAATAATGTATTATGTATTTCAAAATTGCTGAGAGTGATTTTAAAAATTTTCATCACCAGAAAATGCTGAGTATGTGAGATGATAGATATGCTAGTTTTATTTAATCATTCTACAATGGACACATATATCACAATATCACATTGTACCCCAAATATATATAATTATTATGGAACATTTTTAAATTAAGTAATTAAAAAATGCAACCCTCTCAAACCCAACATTTAGACATAGCAACTACTAATATTAATAAACTATGCAACTTTCTTCCCTCAGATATAAATAGTAATCCAAATACATTTTATTTAGTTTTCTTTTTTGGCCCTTTGTATTTCAAATTAATTAAAATGTGAAATATTGAGCAAATGTGCTTATTTTTCCAGCTTTATCTCCTTACATATGGGTGCAACTAAATACTTTAAAATAAAGTGAAGTTGGGCATGGTGGTGCATGCTTGTAATCCCAGTACTTGGGTGGTTGAGACAGGAGGACTACAGGTTCAAGATCAGCCTCAGGAACCTAGTGAGACACTGTTTCAAAACAAAAAATAAAAAGGGCTGGAGGTATAGCTTGGAGGTAGAATGCCTCTGGGTTCAATCCCCAATACAAACAAATAAATACATAAATAATAAAAATAATATAAAGGGGAAATTATTGTGCTTTTAAATGACTTAGTAGTTTCAAGTATGGCTATGCCTTTAAACACTAATTTGAAATGAAAACCATTTTTTAACCTCTTAGGTGAGTATCTTTGTGAGTATTTGATCTGAAAATTGAGACATTATTAAATACTTATTACTTGTCCCTGTAGTCCTTGAAAAGCAAAAGATTGGGTTTTAAGATCTGAATTCTTTTTGAGGTAAAATTCATGTAACATTGACCATTTTAAGGTAAACAGTTCAGTGGTAGTAGTACATTCACGATACCAGGTAACCACAGTCTCTATCTAGTTCCAGAACATTTCATCAAGCCTCATGAAAAGTCCAGTCCCCATTAAGCAGCTATTCCTGTTCCTTACATCCCACCAGCACCTGGGAACTACCTCTACTTTCTCAGAGAAGACCCAGAATTTTTTTTTTAAATTTTTAGATTGCTTATAGTACTGGTTTGAGAGCTATTGTCTCAATATACTAGCTGCCCCAAACATTTGCAGCTTCTTTGGTCTTAGTTGGCTTTCTTAAAAATCACAGGCTAAGCCGGGCGTGGTGGCGCACGCTTGTAATCCCAGTACTTTGGGAGGCGGAGACTGGAGGATCCGACTTCGTGGCCAGCCTCAGCTCTCTCGCTCTCTCTCTCCCTGTCTCTCTCTCTCTCTCTCTCCTTAGTGAGGCCCTCCGCAACTTCGTGAGACCCGGTTTTAAAATAAAGTATAAAAAGTAGGGCCGGGGGCGTAGCGCGGAGGTAGAACGCCCTTGCGTTCAATCCCCGGTACCGCAAAAATAAAATAAAATAAAATAAAATAAAATAAAAAAATAAAAATCACAGGCTAAACAGAACTTTGAAGGAACAACTTTTGCATCCCTCTTCATTCCTTTAAGTTTGCACCTAACTCTTTCCCACTAAGAGATGTTTGGATCTGTTGTAACGCTTCATGTTTCACCTGTGTCCCTCCTCTTGTACAACAGCAGCATGACCTCTTGTCCCTTTCCCATAGGACTATTGTACAGCTTCTTTCCCTGGGGCCTGTTTTTCTCTCTAATTTGCATGCAGATTATGCAAATATCTTGGCAATTATATAGATGCTTTGGAAACATACTATATTGCTGGGTGGACATTACATTATAAGTTGTACAAAAATCTTCCTATACCAAAATTAGGTATTAAGATTCTTATTAGAAATGCATGGAAAAAGTAGTTGGTTTTCTCCTTCTTTCAATCCAGGGTATTTAAAAGATTATTACTAGTGTAAATTTGGTAAACCTTAGGTTCAAGATGGAGGACAGAATGTCCTAAAGACATCGTGGAGAGGCTGTCCAGGGACCCTTGTTCAGTTGTGCATTGACTACACACAACTTTCTGGGTTCATGTGCTAGAGTTTATAGGAAGGGACTGAGTGCCACAGGCTTCACATCACCTTTGCATAAACATTTTTGGTAGCCTTTTGAGAACAGATTAAATGATCCCAAAGTTCACCAGCATACGGTCTCCCCGAGGCCCCTTCCATACCCTGAGGTATGTCTGAATGAGATTTGTCTACTGCAACTTTCCACCTGTTGTTTCTGCAACACTCTTGGCCAGTGGGATTTCTGACCCCAGTTGTCCCATCTTTACTTTTTAATTTATTTATTTTGGTAGTCATCAGCCTAAGACTGGGAATTCACAAGTAGCTCTTTTTAGTGGGTTGAGGGGGGAATAAGATCTGGAATATTTCATGAATTTATGCATATTTGATAGGTCTCAACAATCTTCTTAGAGCATTCTATTTCAAGGTGTGCACTGCTGAAGCAAGTACATTTTAAGAAACAGAAATTTTCATTTTAGAAAATTCTAAATATTACAAAAGTCTTGTATATAAATCAACAAATATCTTTACAGAAGTTCTAGCCTTTGGTCTGCATTCTGGAACCACACCAAAAAATTAATCCCTCTTCCCTTCTATATGAGTTAGTATAAAAATCTTACTTAGAGATCTATTCTTACAACATTTGCTCATTCTTTAAGAATTTATTAAGTGCCTACTGTGTTCCAGCCACTGCTGTAAGTGCTGGGGATATAACAGTGAATGAAAGTCCCTCTTTTATGGAGCTGGAATTCTAGTGGTGGAGTGAGATAAGAAAGAATTCTAGAAAGAAAGAAAGAAAGAAAGAAAGAAAGAAAGAAAGAAAGAAAGAAGGAAGGAAGGAAGGAAGGAAGGAAGGAGAGAGAGAGAGAAAGAAAGAAAGAAAGAAAGAAAGAAAGAAAGAAAAAAGAAAAGAAAAGAAAGAAAGAAAGAAAGAAAGAAAAAAGAAAAGAGAGAAAGAAATGCATGTATAAGATAGTGTCAGGTGGTGATAGGTTTATAAACAGAAATAATGTGAGAGGGTGTTGCCTTAGATAGGAAGTGCTAATATATATATATATAGTGCACTTAGATATAGAGTGATATAGAGCACTTAGATACAGTTGTCATAGAATCTTTAATCTATTAAATATTTCATTTTACATTCCATCAAAAAAGCTAGAGAGAAAATAGGAAAAAAAGGAACTTCAGATAAATGGAGAGACCATTGGAATAGTGAAAGGGCATTGGGGAGGGAGGTGGGGAGGGGAAAAAGAAAGACTGAAGAAGAAAAGAGTTCAAATAATATTGAGTCCATATATGAAGGTATAACTACCAATCTCACTAAATACACAGGGAGTGGGGAAAGGGGTATGGGGAGGGAAATGCACCAAGTGGTATGTGCATGTACATTTGTATCCCTTTGAATCTCAGTATGACATGGAATTACACTGTACCAATAAGAGTATTAAAAATAAACTTCACTGAAAAACAAAAACAAAACTGTACTTGATCTTTTGAGTTGTAGACATTTGGACATGATTGGTATTCCCTCTAATTTCAGAGCATGACATGGCATCTGGAGATGGCAATGCTGTGAAAGAAGAAGTTGTGAGAGCAAATGCTGCCCGCTCCCCTGTCATGAAATGGTTAAATCCACGCTGATCCTCAGTGGGATTTCCAAGAGAAGCCTTTATTTTTATGATTGTTCAACACTCAGCCAACATTTTAAGAACTGTCTAGATTATAGCATATGGACATGTAATTTTTGGCGATAAAGTATGATTCAGGGTGATTCAAGAAAAAAAAGTAGGCTATTTACAATCCATAAAATGCATATGACTGAACACTTAGCTATTTGTTAAATATTTGAATGCATATAGATTTGTTAAATGTGTGTGTATAGTAGCACTGAAGAACTAAAAATGCAATTTAGATACTCTTACATGGACTCAGGTCAAAGAGAAAGCTAGTCACAGCTGAAGACCAAAGTGAACCCACAGGGCTCTTTGACTTGGATGTACATTAATGTTGGGATATGTGATGGGGGAAGAGTTAGGAGCAAGAGAAGGTGGGGATGGGGGAATCACAATATTTAGTTCTCCCTTGTGGTAGATTCAATAGAATTTAATTGGGGGGATAGTAAAAAAGCAAACCAGAAAAACCCTGCAGGAAGTGGGATGCTTAAAGCTTGTGGGAGTTTGGACAACAACCTTGAATCGAGGTTGATTTCAAGGGGCTGCTAGTGTAGTGCTCAGGCTGCCTGCATCTGGAGAATGGATCTGGGGCAGAGAGCAAGCATACACTCCCATAAGTGGTCTAAAGAATGCCACCTCTGAGATAGAGCTAGGAAGTATTTTGCCTACTGAGGGATGGGGAGGGGTGAAGGTAAATATTTATATATTTTTGTAAACAAATATGTTAGTACAAGTCATCCTCTGTACCCATATTTATCACCTTCTTGAGGCAATGAAACTCATTATTTGTTTAAAGCAGTTAGAATAAAGGTGGAGCTCTATAAGATTTTCAAGCATCCAAAGCATGGAAAATTTATTATTAATAATTATTATGATATTACTGGTAATAAACATAAGAGAAACTTAGACAAATTAAGTCTGGATTTATAAAATTTCAAACAGCAAGCAACACAGGGAATTTATTTAAAAGAAAATGCCATAACTTAGATTAATTTTACATTTAAAGTAGAAAATTACTGTTTACGGGGTTTGGAAAAGAAAAATCAATTTTCAGCAGGAAACATGTCTACTTTAAAATATAGTTTATTAATATTTTTTCTTTTAAACTTGATTGATAAATGGAATTAGGAGTATGCTTGGGACGATCTTAGCACACACAAGACTGTTATATTAGATGTTGTTAGGAGATATTTGCAGAAGTATTTTATTTGGAGTGAAGAACTTATTTAAGAATTATTTCACTATTTACCTATATTTTATTCTTGAAGTTTACCAACAGAATTGTGAATGTGTGTGTGAGGGTCTTTGAATGTAAGCAGAATAAGCTGTTAGATTTTGTTTTAAAAGGACAAGTTTATTATTGTTCAATAAAAAAGTAAACAGCTGTTTCATGTCGATTGCTTTTGTTAAATCATTACACCCTATTTATATGAGAAAAAAGAACTCTTTAATGCATATTAAAGGACACTCTCCTCAAATGATTTTTTTTGCTATAGATAAGTATCTTCTATCAAAACAAGGGTCTAGAATATTTTATTTCTTTGCCTCACCTCTTTGGTCTACTTATTCTTCAGATCTTCCTAAATAGTAGGTACCTATATATGCATCCATTTTATAGAGTTTAACTTCTGTTTTTCTAAACCTCTGTGTTTTTTAGACAATAACAACAACAAAACACTTTTAATATCTAAAGTCAGTTGTAGACCAAATGCTTGAAATGATTTTGCTATGTCCCCACTCGATGGCTTTTTCTTGCAGCATTGAGGTCTTTATAATTAGAGGATACATTTTTGTTTTCTCTTCCTGGATTTTAATTTTTTAAAGGTAGAAACTTTGCCATTAAACAGCTACTGCACCCTATTCTAGGTTCTGTGAGGAAACCCCAAATAATTAAATCTTAGTTAATTGTTAGCTGAAGGTTACAGCTCTAAAAAATGTCAACTTATTTTCACTTTCATCAGTTCAGGTATCTCATTCATGTTCTTATTTATAATCAATACTAGTATTTTATTTTCATATACTTCCTAATATTTTCAAGTGGTTGCATTTTTTTAAAACATAGTCAAATACAAGCCTTTCAGTACCTATGAAAGAAGAGAGTCACCTCCAGCTTTGAAGCTTGAGAGTCTCACTTCCAAGAATAGCACATGTTCACTCAGCCTTATGGGCAAATTGTGGAAACATTTTAAGTGAGTTGATAATATGCTAAAAAAATTGTGTCTGTATAAGGAAAGACATCCAGTTTGTCTGAATTGGTTTTTTTTAAATGGTAGAAACTGGGTATGGATGAAATACAAAGTTACATTAATGAAAGGTATTCATATTCTTATTAAAATAAACCAGAAAGTGCTGATGATCTTTACTTTCACCTGTGTGTAATGATGTTTCAGGGTACACTCTTAGGGAGTGAGGCTACTTAAAATTCTGTTGTCTTGGCTTGAAGTGCAAGACCCAGTTCAACATTCCGTTGGGGTAGCACAGACAGTGGAACAAGAGCTAGATGGGGCAGGACTGGCCTCTGTTCCTGGCTCTGCAGTAACCCCATGCATGACCATGGGCAATAACACCAAACAAAGGTGGGCTTATCCACTCTGAGTTGCAGGCCTGTGTTCTAGCTGCCCAGCCTCACAAGACTGAGGCCTACTCATGTCCCCAATTGATTTTTTGGCTCTGTTCTTTATAGCAGTGGTCTCCAAAATCTTTGGATATTCTATGCCCTTGATTGCACACTTTTTGAGCACATAATTTCAAATTACATACACACTATAGTATTAATACGTTATATTCATTGCAAAACATACCCTCAAACTAGCAATTTTTTAAAGGATAGGCTAAGCAATACAAATAGAATTTCTGATATTTTCTTCTTGCATTCCAATGGACCATTCTCAGAAAAACTGGGGACGCAAATACTACTACTACTACTATTACTGCTACTACTACTACCAACAAAAATAAAAGCCATAGGTCAGTGGTCTCTGATCAGGCCCAATTCTTTGATATTGGAGATAAATCAAGCTGAAACACAATAAATATTCATGAAATGAATGGACATGGATGGAAGGGTGGCTAGAAGGATGGATGGGAAGAGGGATGAATGGGCAGATGGATGAGTGGATGATTAGAGGAATGGTTGAGTAGATGAATGAAGCATGTAACAGGCCCTCTGTCTTCACCAGAGCAGTGATTGCTTAAGAAACATTATTTAGTATTTCCTTGCTTTTCATCTTTGAGCTCCCCTGCCTCCCTGATAGCTTTCTGTCCTGCCTGTCGGCCTGTGCGGTGATTGCAAAAGCTAGGGGCCTACACTAGAGTCAGTGAATCTGACAGTAGCGTTGCCCAGAGCAACAAACACAGGGAGTACTTCTCCTTGGCACACTGGGAATATCACCAGTCACAATGAACAAGGTGACACCGTTCCCATGGGAGCCAACTAGGTCATCATTTCTTAAGAGAGGCAATTTGGGAGGACTTCTGTTTCCATCCTGTATTTTATTTCTTTTCTTTACCTTGATCTCTGTAGGAATAAAAGATACATATGTGTAGTTCACATCACACAGCTATAAGTTGACAGGGAGAATGATTTCTCACTCCCCTTAGTTATCCTAGTTATTAAACTAATGCCTCACATTAAAAAGGTGCCTTATATAGATTAACAGTTCTCAAATGTTAGGATGGAGGCTAACATCACCTGGAAGCCTTGGTAGAATACATTGCTGATTGAGTAGGTTTTGAGATGGGGCCCAGGCATCTTTCATTTGAAGAAGCTCCCAGGTGATGCATTTGCTGCTGGTCCAGGTGAAAATCACTGACATATACTGGGTATGGAACTCAGGGGTCTTCTACCTCTGGGATATACCTCCAGACCTATTTTTTTATTTGGAAACAGGTTCTAGCTAAGTTTCTGAGAGCCTCACTAAGTTGCTGGGACTGGCTTCAAATCTGCAATCCTCCTCTTTCAGCCTCCCAAGTACTGGGATTACAAGTGTTCGCCACCACACCTGGTTTGCTATATTTCTTAACCAGTTAGTACACTTATTTTTTGGTTTTTTGAAGATTCTTAACTATTTAAGCAGGTGAGAGAGTTGAGAAACATCAGAGAAACTTTAAGCTAAACTGTGGGGACTCCAGGCACAGGTAGAGGAACATTATAAAAGGAGGACGGAGATGGGAGAACCAGAGACTTAGGAAGAAATCAAGTAATGTGTTCTCATAGAAAAAAAGACATTGAAGAACAGTGAGCAGTCATGTCATGTGACATCAAGAGAAACAGTAGAACTGCAGAGACCTTAGGTGGTCCTTGGTGACCATAGTAGAGCAGTGTCCATGGAGGGGTTGGGGTCAAAGCCTGATAGAACAGTGTGAAAAGTGCAAGGCAGGTGAATGTTTTTCCAGAAGGTTTCCTGGGAAGAACAGAAGGGCAGTCAGTCTTCAACAAAAAGGAAATCATATTTAATAGGAGAGTATTTGTTTCTTTTTGCCCCTTTCCAAGATTAGAGAGATGCCATTCTAAGCTCAGGATTATCAATAAGAAACAACAATAAGAACTTTTGCAGCAATGATATAGCTTGATTTGCCTACATGAATCTAGTTCATAAAATTCCACTTCTATTGATTTTTGAGATATAACTCTTACAAAGTCTATGTATGTACACATTTTCCAGATCCCTAGAAAATATAAAAGTACATGGAAATCTGAGTTATTGGGGCTTGAGAAGCAGGGTCTAAAGAATTCTCACCTAAACCTTTTATTTTATAGGTGAAATGCTTAGATCCAAGTAAACTTAGTGATGAAATCTTGTGAAATGGTGATGAAAGCTCTACCACATATTATTATTACACTTTAGCCACCTAATTTTTTATTTATATGCTTTTATTGGTACATTTTAGTCTCACATCATACTGTAAATCATGTTGATAGTGACATACATGCACACAGCATATCCCATATTTAAAAAATAGAGAGAAGCCTAAAAAGTATATAACCTTTCAGGCAGAAATTCTACTTTTATGAATTTATTCTAAGGAAATAATTTTTAATAGGCAAAATTATATATACAACAAATGTTGTAATGGTTTTATTGGAAAATTATAAATAATCTGAAAAGGTCAGTGTACAGTATTGGTTAAAGAAATGACGGTCAAGAATTGAACAGAATGTAGTCAGAGAAAATGATGGGTACATGTACAGTGATTGACGTAGAATGTGTTCACTCCAAAGCAGAGCGGGACAATGTGTTAGTCAGCTTCCCGTCCTGGTAACAAAAACCTGAGATAAATCAACTCATAAAGATAAAAGGTTTATTTTGTCTCACAGTTTTGGAGATTTCAGTCTATGATCACACAGTTCCATTGCTGTGGGGCCTGTGGGGTGGTGGTGGTGATGGTAGAGTGTAGCACATTGTGGTGGGAGCATATGGCATAGTAAAACTATTCACTTTCTAGCTAGGACAAGAAACAGGAAGAGCTGGGGGTCCCACAACCCCCTTTGAGGGCACGCTTTAATAATCAGAAAACTTCCCACTAGGTTCTACCTCTTAGAGCTTCCACTATCTCTTAATAGTGCCAAGCTGGGGGATGAACCCTTCAACAGGCGGGGCTTTGGGGGACAGTCAAGATCCAAACTACAGCAGGCAATGTGACTGGTGGTAGTAGTTGGCAGCTGGATGGAGCACACTTTGTTTTCTTGCCTTAGCCACAATCAGGGTATAGAATCCTAAATTTTCATAATTCCCTTTCCCCTGATTTCAGAGCTGCT
The DNA here is from genome assembly GCA_004027185.1 of Glis glis. Taxonomy (NCBI): domain Eukaryota; kingdom Metazoa; phylum Chordata; class Mammalia; order Rodentia; family Gliridae; genus Glis; species Glis glis. Next base: position 24,666 of record PVJS01012153.1, on the reverse strand, counting down.
ATTTTTAAAAGTGATACCTTTATCAAGATTCTCTAAAATATTCAACTTCATTTTCGTGGAAACAGTAATACTCTTTTTACATTGCTAGCTTACTGATCTACATAATATTTAATTAAGTTACATAACAGTGATAACTGGCATAAATAGGCTTGGGGGGAAATGCAACAGATTCTTGGTATGTTTTTAATTCAATTGGTGGTAATGCAAGTGTTAGGCGCATCCCAGAGGGAGCCCTGCCTGCCTGGATCCTTCTGAGTACTCCATGAATGTCAATATTTTAGAAAGCATGGAGATGCATGGTGATTTCAGTGAGATAAATGCTATAGTGTGATACAAATTATCAAATTTTGTGAAAAATATATAAATGGATCTAAGCCAAGATGCTAACAGTGATGCTTCTTTTATTCTTTATATTTGTAGCTATTTTCTGAAATTTTTACAGTTAGCTTTAAAATTGGGAAAAAGAATAAAGTTAGCAAATGTAAATTACAGCATGAAAACAAAATTGTGGTTTACAGCCTAAATTACTATTAAGAAATAATTTTATATTTTGATAATTTTGAGATATACCTTATCATCTGGGCACTCTGTTAGATGTGGAAATAGAATTTCAGGTTGAGTAAATACAGACAACGGTAGTTCTCTCGTAAATGCTAGAAAGATTGCAGAGCATGTCATTTGCACACATTGCAGTTCTCTTCTGGACAAATCTTTGGTTCAACAGAAGCAAAACCTGAGAATCCTTAGAAAGTATAGATGAAGGACTCTGAACCAAAGTACATATTTAAGTTACAGTATACCTCTGCACCTATGCACAGAAATCCTATCTGCTTCAAGCAGGTGGCTTAGGCCACCAGGGTTTTAAAAGTATTTCCTGACACCTGTGACGTTGGTAAATATTTCCTGTTTTTGTTGTGTCTAGAAAAAAACAGGAATTAGCAACTTGGAAGTGATTATTAAACACATGTCGTGGATGACCTGTACATAGGCAGATCCCAGTATGAGATACCCATTTTTTAAAAATCTATCATATTTCTCTTAAGGGAAAAAATAATTGTCATAATGATCTGAGAGTCATTTCAGTGGCAGAAGACAAACCTTATACCCAGGAGGAATGGTACTTCTATTAGCTATGGGATGTGTGGAATTGAAACATAAATCCAACTGTAAGTCTTCCCAAGTGAGTAAGGTTGATTGAGAAAGAAAGCAATAAATATCCTGTTAATGATTCTGAGATAACTATACATAGTTATCTTATTTACTTATTCTGGTGCTGGGGATTGAACCCAGGGGCATTCTAACTCTGAGCTACACCCCCAGCCCTGTTTTATTTTATTTTACTTTTTTTCTTTTGAAACAAGGTCTCACTAAGCTGCTGAGGGCCTCACTAAGATGCTGAGGCTGGCCAGGAACCTGCGATCCTCCTGTCTCAGCCTCCCAAGTACTGGGATTACAAGTGTGCACCACCACGCCCGACATAGTATCCTAATTAAAAAACATTTCGATCATCTTAAAATACTATGGGAGGATAAGGACCCCAGAGTTTTTGAGTGAGGGGGAGCCAAGATTAACCCATGGTGCCACTCACTTAGCTATTGATGTCAGGTGTGTTTTTCAATCTTGTTTCCTCTTAGTGCCCTCTGTGTAAGTTTGGGTAATGGCTTATGTGCAAAGTTATAAGAATCCATACATGGTTTATGTGTACCATTGATTCCTATCACTGTAACTGCCGTATAGTAAGCCTTCCAATTGATGTCAGATAATTTGCATTATTATAAAAGCCAACCTCATTGTTCTTCAAAAATTTTCATTATCTATTAATTTCTGCAAGACCGAAATATTTAAAATATTCCACGTGTTCTTTTCAAGGAGAATGAAGAGATTGAAGAAAACCAACTGCCTTTTTACAAACTCGAAGATATCCATACAAGGTAAAGAGCAATGAGTGAAATTCAATTAACATCGTTTGAAACTCTCACAGTTCTACAAAAGAAGTGACTATTTTTAAAGAACAAATAATAGTGTTCTATTTAAATCTCCAAACAATTATTAGCATGATCCTGAAAAAAAAAAGGTACAATGCCTGGGGAGAATGCGAGGGAGCCCTACAGATGTGGCACACTTCCCTGTGTGTTATTTTTAGTTATCTATTCCTGCCTTTTATTTTGGGACTTGGCCCGCTTCCTTTGTGGCTTCCCCTTAACTTGTTCATACCTTTCTGTCTTATATAATGCATTTTAAGCTGCCTTTTAAAGAAATTTTCCATCTCTTAAAGGAAACCCTAGAAATGCTGGCCAGTTCAGGAACTTCTGCTAGTCTTGGCAACAGTAAAGTTCTTGGTTCGAAAACAACCTAGGAAATACAGGCTCTTTCTAGTTATTTAATGCATTAGTGCCACCACTTGGATCTGAGATTAGAGATGAGTTGATTTTGAATATCATTTATTTTCATAAATTTTTTTCATTGCTTTTAAGAACTGGAGGAATTTTGAAATAGACTCTATTTTCAACAGATTTATATAAAAGCAATGTCCAGTTTTAAGAATAAGGAGAAAGTAAGTCTGGAGCTTTCAATCTTTTATCTCCTCGCAGTGAGTCAGGAGGGCTTGTTGGAGGAGCATTCATTTTACACAATGGCAGCCAAGGCAGAGAGGACGTGAACATGCATGGTCCCTGTTTTTAAAGAGCCCTACAGAGAAATTGTGCAGGGGGGACAAACAACTGAAACACATATGTGTACAATTCAATCATGTGTAGTAGTTGTTGGTTCTTTGGTTGCAAGTAAAACAAAACAAAAGTGAAAAAAAACTGACATTGACCAACTTCAACTCAAATGCAATTTACTAGTAGTCATTATCATGGGATGCCTCACAGAATGGAAAACAGAAAGCCTGTGGAAGCAATTGGCTTGGACAATGCAGGGCGGCCGGGGAGGTACAGGTGGTGGAGCTAGCAGACTCATCTCGGGGTATTGACCCTGAGCAGAGTACTACAGTCGTTCTCATCATATTCTGGTGCTACACCATTGTTCTGAGCCTCTTTGAAACTCTTCTTTGGGAGATTAGCCTCAGGTTTGGTGGCCCATTTTAGTGAATAGCCCAATCATGACAGATAATCTTTCTGTATAAGTGGATTTCATTTGTGTGTGTGTGTGTGTGTGTGTGTGTGTGTGTTCAAATAAAAAATAAAAAGAGCTGAAGGGGTGCAGCTTGGAGGTAGAAAAGCCCTGAATTCAATCCCCAGTACTAAAAAAACAAAAATCCCTCTTCCTTTTTTTTTTTTTTTGTGGTACCGGGGATTGAACCCAGGGGCATTCTACCTCCACACTACACCCCCGGCCCTATTTTTTATACTTTATTTTGAAACCGGGTCTCACGAAGTTGCGGAGGGCCTCACTAAGTAGAGAGAGAGAGAGAGAGAGAGAGAGAGAGAGACAGAGAGACAGAGAGAGAGAGAAACAGGGAGAGAGAGAGAGAGCTGAGGCTGGCCGCGAACCTGGATCCTCTGGTCTCCGCCTCCCAAAGTACTGGGATTAGAAGCGTGCACCACCACGCCCGGCATCCCTCTTCCTTTTAACTCCACATAAATGGCTACAATTTATGCTCAAAGAGTACAGGAAAATATGTATACATATTGAGAAGGACAATAATTAGGTAAATGTGACAAAATGTTAGCATTTAGGGAATCTGCACAAAGAGTATATGAGTCTCCCCTTCAATTCTTGATACTTTCCTATAAGTCTGAAATTAAGTAAACTAGAGGTTAGAAAACAAACACTGATATTTTGCTCCCTCATTCCATGCTGCTTCCTTTGCTGTCTTTTCTTCATTGTCTTGACAACAATTATGTCAATATATACCACCTATGAAAATCCTTGAAAAGCGGCCACTCTTAGGAAATGTGCTCAAGATGGTGATGTCCCCTTGATACACGGCCCTGTGCTTGGGGAAGCAGTTACATGCAGGCAGCATTTGGAGGGCCTGCAAACACTGCTCCCCATCTTTGAGTCTGCATGGGGCGGTGGCACCCAGATGCAGCAGAGACCCGCCTCCTTAATGCTCCAGAACACCTGCTATTGCAGGTGGAGGTGCAGCTGGGCCTACACCTGCAGGGAATAAAGGCAATGATTGGATGGAGGTCCGTGTCCAAGCCAGGCAATATGTCAGGGATGCTGGGGGAAGTGCCCACATGGACACATGTCCTCTAACCCTATAATCATTGACTCATTGTAAAGTACCACATTTAGTCAATGCTTGTCTTCTTTTTTGTGCAATTATTTTCCAGGCAGTAAAAAGAAAGAATTAATGAACTCTGTTTATCTCTGTTGTTCCTATTCAAGCAAGATACAGTTCCAGGGGAACGCTCTGGTCAATGGGGTGACAGTTACATCTCTCTAGGTCTGTTTTCATGGGTTGATGGCAGTCACAGGGACTACCTGGGATGTCAGGATTGCAATTCTGAAATCCAGGGCAAATGTGAATTTTCAGATCTGACTCAAAGAAGTTTGACTCGATGTAGTTTTGCACGATGGGTGAAAACTCAGATAGAAAAATGTGGGCCAGAAGTTTTCACCTCTTCCAGAGTCTGTTTTCTTTTCCTTGAATGTGTGCTTAGGGCTCTCATGTCGTGATCAGTGAGACTGAAGTAAGGAGAGAAGATTATGAGAGGGAGTCCATTTCCTGGGGAAGAATGGGGCTGGGGCATCAGGCAGATCTTCTCAGGCATGTTGTTTACTGACAAGGGAGCTGGAATGTATGTGGCTTTGGGGTTTCTTCTTGGGGGACATTTTATTTGTGTCTTTTGGAATGACACACCTTGGGTGTGATGAAGGGACCCTGCTCATTATTCTGTGGGAAAACTTTTTTCCTTAATGACTCGAAAACATGGGCTTGTTATTCTGAAAAAGCAGAGCACATCCTCATTCCACACAAACAATGTGACACAGGCCTGGATCAGGGCCAAGGTTTTCTATGAATAGAACTCTGCGAGTGCTGGGTGCACTTTGCATTCACATGGCAATCCTGAGGCCTGACCCCAACAAAGGAAGTGACTTACCTGCTCTTTGAAGGTGGAAATTGAAAGGATTCCCTCTAATCCTCCTATGCACCACTGGACAGAATTCCTGGTTAGCACAGTATGCTCTCCATATGGCAGGGAGGATGTTGGTGTCTGCCACCAGAGAGGCATTTGCTTTTGAACTATTTTGCAGAAATAAAATGGATTTCAAGAGAGGAAAGAGTATAGCATTCCCCTTTATGTTTATATAATTTATATATTTATAAATTTGGCAAAGTAAAAGGTTAACAATAGTAACATATAATTCATAAAATAGAACAACTATAACAATATACAGCAATAAAGTTGCCAGCATCATTACTCTTGCACTTTGGGGCCATTATTAAGTAAAATAAGAATTACTTACACACAAGTGAAGTCATGACAGTCAATCAGATCAAGTTAGCTACTAAGTGATTAATGGGCAGATAGTGTACAGGGAGTGGATACACTAGAAAGAGGGAGGACTTACATCCCAAGCAGGACAGAGTGCGGTGTGTGAGATTGCATCACTCTACTTAGAACAACACACCCTTTAAGAAGGGTGATGGAACAGGGAGCAGCAAAGACAATGCCTGTGAATCCCAGAGGTCCAACTCTGCCCAAATCAGCTGGACCTGGAGCGAGGTGGGGCACAGTTCGTATGGCACCAAAGGAATGAAGGAGATGAAGAATTCTAGCCAGGAGGGAAAGTCTCCAATAAGAAGTTCTGGGTGTGATGAATGTACAAAGATAGGCCTAACACAGCTGCATTGGAACATCCAAATAGATAAGTTTTGGGAAGTACATCGGGACGTCTGAGCTTGAAAGAAAGAAAATACTTAGGGACCAAGAAACACGAATCTGTTCTTCATTGTACAACTAACTAGGAGTAGGGGATTGAGCAAGTAACTCAAGCTTTCTAAAACTATTATTCTATCTTGTAGTCTTTAATTGCATTTTATTTCTCTGAGCTATAGAGATCATCCCATTCCTCTGATTGAGAGCGGAAGGGCTGAGCCTAGGGAGGATGTTAGGGGAAAGGGTTGACTCATGAGCATACGGTGTTGTTGGCTTTCCACATGACACAATCATGACACATAAGACAACAGAAATCTCACTTGTCCTTAAATTTCTCTATCACAGTGCGTGAAACTCAAGCACTGGTACATTTTCAGGTTTTGGGTCAACAATCCAAGTTATCTCCCACTATGTGTATCCAGCTCTTTCATCAATCACACTGGCTTTAGAGCATCTTGTTGTCTTGCCTATCTTCCCTCAACTCCCATCCTTTGCTGAGTTAACTCATGGGCATTCTGCAAATATCAATCCAACTGCTCATCTCTTAGGGAAACATTTACTGGCCTCTCAGACTTGGCTACATGCCTCTCTTATATGCTTTCCAAGCACCATGCAGGTTCTCAGCAGGCATCTAGGAGAGCTGCAATTATCTATCAATTGCTCACATAGTAGGTCTTCTCCCGAGCCTGTGTGCTCCATGAAGGTAGAAACTGCATCTGCTTCTGTTTACTTCTTGTCTCTAGGAAATAACACGGTGCCTAGCATATAGTAGAGACTCAATAAACATTTGTGAAATTTTTAGTTTTAAAGTGGCTTAAACATCAGGGAAAACTGCAAATGGAAAAGTTTCTCTTCTTTGGATATAGCCGGGCGTGGTGGCGCACGCTTGTAATCCCAGTACTTTGGGAGGCGGAGACCGGAGGATCCAGGTTCACGGCCAGCCTCAGCTCTCTCGCTCTCTCTCTCTCCCTGTTTCTCTCTCTCTCTCTCTCTCTCTCTCTCTCTCTCTCTCTCCTTGGTGAGGCCCTCCACAACTTCGTGAGACCTGGTTTCAAAATACAGCATAAAAAATAGGGCTGGGGGCATAGCGCGGAGGTAGAACACCCCTGCATTCAATCCCTGGTACTGCAAAAAAAAAAAAAGTTTCTCTTCTTTGGATTTCTCCTCAACTTGACAAGTGTGATGTATGATTAGGTAATGGCAGAGACAGGTGAATAAGAAGGTTCCAGAGCTCACTTTCTTGCACTTAGTCAAGGACAGAAGTGAGCAAACTTTTCTTCTTTGAGATTTACTCACTCAATATAGATCCTGAACTGCAATGATCTTGTAAGTCCCAAAGACTCTCTCTTTTTTCTCTTTTTTTAATTAATTTATTTTTTATTACATTTATTGGTGCATTGTAGTTAAACATTTTGGTAAGTGTCAGCGTATCAGAAGCATGCATGCACACATTGCTCATTAAGAGACACTCTATCCACCCTTCATTTGGCAAGATCTGAAAACCAACCTGCCTCTCCTGGGGAAGGCTGTTTTCTCAATAGTAGGGTATGATTCTGTGTTAGATGGTGTTCACTGATCAAAGACAGAGACTGGCGGTTGCTAACAGTGGCCACGAGAGGCAGGGTAGAGCCTTTTCATCCAATATCTCTGTACAAGTAAGAACTGCAACCTCCCTGGGTCCCTGAAACCTGGGATGTGCCATCTGAAGAACACACACAGAAGCAGAACTCAGTGGTGACATTTGGGCTTTCTTTTCATCCTCGGAATCTAGGAGGACAGGCATCAGGGAGACTGCAGATCTCTAATGGCAGAGGACACTAGTCCAGGGAGTTCTCTTTAACATGGAGAGTTCATCAGTCAACACAACCTTTGTGTTGATCCTGCTGCAATCACACACCTCCCCTTTCACTCAAACATGTCTTGACTTACCTACATATCCTGGTTTTATCCCTCAGAGTTCTCACCTCTCTGCATTTAAGGTTTTTATAACTAAAAGGTAAGAACAAATGTTTTCTCGGGCCTGGGGCTATGCTTGGGCAGTAAATTATACTGAACACCACCTGGGGTTTCATGACCCACAAAATACTGCTTCTTCTAGAAGCTTCTCTGGGCTCCCACTGTGGTCCTAAACACTCAATATCTCAGCGTAGAGACAGCCTTTGAGACACAAAGCTTTATTCTGGAGACAGGGCTGAGGTTCATGCACTCAAACCTCTTTTCTCTACCCCCATCCTGGCTGCTGTCTCTGAGGTATTTCTCCATGTTATCCATGGGGTTTGAACTCAAGGTATTTAGTTCTTAATGGCCAGGCAGGTGGTTTTATTTTTCTGTTTTGTTTTCCTTCCCACCTGCATAGTCCAGGAGCCCCCTTGATTCCAAAATTGACCCTGAACCCATCCCATCCCACGGTCTACCTCAACTAGGGTTTCTTTGGTGCCTGAGCTGCCACTCTTTGGGACCAGTTTGGTCCTCTGCCTCACCCAACTTAGCCAGCAATTATGTGTAACCCTTCCCTTCCCTCCAGACGTTCTGGTGAGCTTTGGCTATTCCTTTCAATAGCTCCTTTCTTCAATACCCCACCAAAGAGTAGGAGTAGGAGTAGGACATCCTGCCCTTCCCCAGAATTCCTGCCAAATGGACTTGAGATATGAGTTTTATTTCTAAGTTTCCAAGACACATTGTGATTTATTTGTTTTGAGTTTTCAGGTCAGGTTCCCAAACTCAGCTGTGGTTTCTCTGAGTAGTGCTTCTGTTGCGGGTCGTGGTATTCACTCGGCATTGAGCGAGTTTGTATTGAGTTTGTTCTGTGCTTGCCACGGTGCTGACACATCTCAGAGGCGGTCATGGCTCTGGAGGGTGAGGAGCACGCTAGTGTGGAGAGCATCAACAGCAGTACTGGAGGACCACCCAAAGCTAGAATGGATGAATACAGTTGTGCAGCTCTGTGGTGGAAGCTCGTACACTCTGTCCAGAGGCCCCCTTCAGGAATGAAGGACTTACTCATCCATTGCTGGGAGTGCCACTAGCAGACAGATGCCCTCAGTTGTCCCTTCTAGGACTGCATCTGCTGGAGAGAGTCATTCTGTAGTGATATCTGCATCCAGGGACTAACATGGGTATCTAAACGCTCAGTCCCCTGGCCCCAACCTGGGACAGCTTTGAGTGGTCTTCTCAGCTTTAGAATACCCAGAAGACCTGAGGACTCGGTGGAGACCACATCACAGCTCAGCTTCTCCCTCTACCATATCTCGATCCTTGTCCCTTCCACAGGTGTTACTCTAAGAGCACTTCCTAATAAGACACCTGCATGCCAACTTCTATCTCAAAATAGGTATGTTAGCTTTCCATAATTGTGACAGAACATCAGATTTAATCCAGTTAAAAGGAGAACGGTTTATTTTGGCTCATGGTTCCAGAAGTTGGCTATGGCTGCTTATCTCTGTTGCTTTGGGCCTGGGGTAGCACAGGACATCATGGCAGGAGCACATGGTAGAGGAGGCCTGTTCACCTCATGGTTGTTGGGAAGGGGGGGAGAGAGCGAGAGCTAGGTGTCCCAATATCCCTTTCAAGGGCACACCACCAGTGATCTAGCTTCCTCCCACTAGGCCCCTCCTCTTAAAGATTTTGCTACCTTCCGATAGCACTATAGGCTAGGCACTAAGTATTTAACACATGGGCCTTTGGGTGATAATCGAGATCCAAACTATAGCATTTGGCTTCCCAGGGAACCCAGGCTGTGACAAGCATTCAGCCTGGAGGGCTAGTGGGACTTTCATTATAGACCATATAATCTCCAGGGAGGCTGCAACAGCTGTCTTTTGTGATCATTTGCCTGGGTAACTTTTTGCAACTGCTCTGCCTGGAGGGGGCGCATTTGTGTAATTCATCAGCTGGGAGGAACCACCTTTGTACTTTATTTCCCTAATCCTTGTCCTTTTCCAATTGGAATTAAGCCTCCAGAAAGTATCTTTTGCCAATCCAAGCTCCATATCTCTAGGGAGCAGGCTTATTACTTAAGTTTGAATAAACTATAAAAAAGATAAAAATATTTCTGGGAAAAATTATGACGGAAGTGAAATATGGTGTCTTGAATTTGAGGGAAAAAATAAACTAAAAGGAAATTCCATGGGTAGTTCATCAGAGCTCAGGTCCTTGGGTTTTTATTAATCTGAAGGAGAAAAAAGGCAAAACGGAAATACTATTCATATTTAAAGGCAGCTCCTGAGATGGTAAAAAAAAAATGGCTGAGGAATCCCTCAATCTTTGCTATTTGGACACAGTCAAAAAATATTTTTCAGGGTTGTGCATCTCCTGGGTATTGCAATAGCTCACCACTATACCCATGGGCTCTTGGCAAACAATAGACAGGAACCAGACGGAGAAAAGGCACCACAATTCCATCAAGACTACTTAAACTTAATTTTAAGCCAAGGAAAAGAAACTCTAGATGGAATATCCAAAGTACCAAATGGTAAAAATAGGAAAGTTCCTTTGTAAATAGGACTTTAAGACAGTAAGATAGTTTTGAAAATTCACTTTGACTTGTTATTGTATGTGGTACTATGCCAAACAGGGGAGGTCATTTAATATCCCTGATAAACCTGGTCCTGCATTCATACATGTTAGAAGAGAAATAAGTGCTTAGTTATGAATGAATGAATCCTGTCCCTTCTGATCAACCATGCTCTTTTTACAAGACACCTTTTCACTAATTTATTCATTAAATAGATTTACTAATTGCCTTCTGTGAACCAGATACTGGATCTACAAAGATGAAGAAGGGAAGCTCACAGTTGAGGAGAAAGAGACAATTATACAGAGAGGAAAATAGTACGCTCTAAAGTGAGGTAGGTGCAATTCTACCAGGGACTCAGGGAAGCATTGCCAAGAAGATTAACATATTTGTAGAGGTTTGAACAATGTGGGAAAAGGAAGTGTGAAGCACAGGGAAAAAGAAGGGCAAAGGCATGGAAATTTGTGAAACCAGGGCACACGAGGCAAGTAGCTCTCATGACTACTGAGTGTAGGAGATGGAGGAATTTAAGATGAAACTGTAGAGAGGCTCATGACATTATGGAAAATCTTTGGTGCTATATGAAAGATGATGATTTTCTTCTGTAGAAAACAGGTTGAAACTAAGAATGAAATGGTGGTGGTACAGTCTACTTATAGGAGGAAGAGTAGAAAGGAAGCAAGGTGACCAGTTTTTAAGTCCACTGATAGAACTTTGGCCTAAAAATACTTAAAAGATATTTAGGAGGTAGAATCAACAGAATTGGGTGAGCAACTGGATATAGCTCAGAGGAGGGGGGAATTTGATGATGGTTTTTATCTTTGATTTTGGATGATAGGAGAATGTAGGAGGAGAATGTTTGGACATTTGGGGAGGGTGTAGGTTGAGGACTAAGAATGAAGTAAAATAAATTCTGTTTTAGACATGATAAGAACCTATGGATCATGCAGGTGGAAATGTTTACAAATATAGATCTATAACTCAGTGGAGACTAGGACTACACATCTGGTTTTGTCACTGGCCAAAAACAAATTAATGCCTGGTGTTTGATAGTTTTATTTCTCCTTGTTTTTCTGGATGAAAACATTGACAATTTAAGAAACACTATATTGCCTATTCAGCAACTATTTTACCTTTATTATTTGCTAGTAAAATCCCAGTTTAGTTCAAGTTACTATCCTCAAGGAAGATGACCCTAATCTCAGTTCAGAGATAAATCTTGATGAGTGTACTACATCACTCAGGATGATTCAGTTCTACTTGCCAAGGATTGGTTAAAGTTAAATAAATTGCCCAAGTCTACCAAGTGGGACATGAAGGGTGATTTACCAGAAGTGTGGTGATGAGGAGTTCTATGAAGGGCTATAAAGAAAGAAAAGCCTAACTTCCCCATTGGATATAGTCATGCCTGGGTAGCTTGGAAGCCATCTTGTTCTAGTCTGATGACAAATCCCATGCACAGAGGTTTGCAGAGCCAAAGATAACAGTAGAAAAAGGGAGCCAGAGCCTGTTCTGCCTCTGAATTTTTAATCTTCAATTGATTGAAATTATAATTATAGATTAATCCAGTCGAATTGTGATTTTTTTCTGTTAAATGCAGCAGAAATCATCTTAATGAAATCATTGATTTGCTCTGGTTTTGTAAAGTCAGCTTTGTGTTAATGTGACCAAAATATCGATAAGAACAATTTAGAGGATGGAAGGTTTATTTTGGCTCATGGTTCAGAGGTTTAGTCCATGGTTGGCTGTCTCCAAGGCAGAAATATTATGGCAGCAGGGCACGGCAGAGGAAAGCTGCTCAGCTCATGACAGCCAGGAAGCAGGGAGAGAGAGAGAGAGAAGAAGGGCCAGGAAGAAAATAAACACTTCCAGGGCACACCCCCACTGACCTACTTCCTCCAGCTAGATTTTATCTCCCATTAGCTAATTCAGCCATCAATGGATTGATCCATTTCGTGGGTAGTTAAACTGCATATTTAAAATTTCATGGTGATTTCTGGCAGATACTCTCTTTCTTAAGAAATTTGTGGTTTCTGGAAGTGGTCCGTCTACTGGGAAGGCAGAGATCTACAGGTGGGGCTTTCTATACTATACGTTTATAATAACTGTAGAAATGTGTTCTTGGGATAATAGACTCATTAAGGAACAAACCAAAACAAGAAGTGTGTCATTGTAAGGAGGTATAACATTCAGGAGTACTGAAGAAATGTGAATTGGCAATGCTTTGTGACTACAGAGATATCTATTATTGATACGTGTGTGTGTGTGTGTGTGTTTGTGTGTGTGTATGCGTGCGTGTGTGTGTGTGTGTGTATGCGTGCATGTGTGTGTGTGTGTGTGTGTGTGTGTGTGTGTGTGTTTGTGTTTTACTGGGATTGACCCTAAGGGAATTCTACCCCAATTTTATTTTTTATTTTGAAACAGGGTCACACTAAGTTGCTGAGGCTGGCCTTGACCTGTGATCCTCCTGACTCAGCCTCCCAGGTACTGGGATTATGGGTGTGTGGCACCATGCCCAGCTCTGTTATTGATACTCTTGTTCATTTTCTACAGATCATTTAATTTTTACTGGATCTGGACAAAAAAAAATCATAGCGTCTTCTTTAACAAGATTCCAGATTAGGGAGAAGGAGAGTGTGCAGCCAGCCATAGCAAAGAAATCAGCAATTCTGGGGAAGAATCAGATTCTTCATAAAAAAATAGGTGCCATTGACTCCAAATCCTATTTGATTTAGAGTATTTCTTTTAACTTTTCAGAAATGGAAAACAAGCAAAATAAAAAAGCAAAAATTTGAAATATTTTTTATCAAATATTAAGATAAACAAAGACTTTTCACATTACTTTTGAGTACTTTTAATTTTTCCCTCCAGTGGAGTTTTGCCAAAGGAATGATTGTATTAGAAAAAGTTTGGCCAAATGATCTATAGTTAGACATATTATGAATTTCTTATCCTACAGTTTAAACGGAGAATCTTGGCATATATTTTTGTGGCTCTCCAAACTGGTCATTAACTTTAGACTTACAATGTTTAGCCTAGTATTTAGTCCATAAACAGAGTATTGCAAGAACAGTTTTTATAATTTTGCATTTGGGTGTTGTTTTCTTTTTAAATAGGATATATTTATAACTTAATAGTCAAGAACCAAAATTGCTGGGTAACCACAGTGCCACCAACATTTAAAAAATGTCTCCAGGGATAATAAAAACTTTAACAGAAGAAAGAAAAACATTAAAAAGTTCAAATTACAAAGTTATCATCTACAATTTAAAATGAGTTTCCTTTTTATATTTTTTAAGTACAGCTAAGATTTAAGAGAAATGTATTATTTTTTGAAAAAAATATAAATGTACTTTTTTGTTGTTGAATATAAAAGTAATAAAACACTCCTGTCAAAATGGCTCCATAAACCGGGCATGGTGGCTCACAAATATAATCCCAGTGCTTGGAAATGAGACAGAAGGATTGCAGGTTTGCAGCCAGCCTCAGTAATTCAGCAAGGCCCTCTGCGACTTAGTGAGACCTTGTTTCAAAATAAAAAATAAAATAGGGCTGGATGTGTAGCTCAGAGGTAGAATGCCCCTGGGTTCAATTCCCTCGTACCACACACACACACACACACACACACACACACACACACACACACAAGGCTCCATAAGTTCATGTTAAGGAATCCTTTCTGTTATAAACACATACATTGAGAAAATAAGAAAAAAAAGATATTGTCAGATAAAAGGCAAGACAAACACCCCAGGAATAATCATCATGAAATGGAAGATACTCGAATGCGGTGAGTAGGGCTAAAGCCATGAGCCTGCTGAGCTCTGAGTTGGAGCTAGAAGTTTTTCTTCTGCAAGGATAATGACAGAGAACAAGCATCGGACTCACTTGGAGTAAAAGGACAGAGTAGGCATTTGCATGTGTGAAAAGAGGTTGAAACTGTGCCAGGGGCTATGGTTCAGGATAGCTTTGGAACTTGGGAAAACCTGCCAATGTAGTTCTATGAATTAAGCTGCTCTCTGACTGGTCAGATGGATCTGCGGTCCTCGCAAAACACATCCCTGTGAAAGATTCCTGACCTGCCAGTTTCTGTGCAGGGCTGATAGTATCTGGTGGACTAAACTATAAAACCATTAGTAGAAAATGTTAATCAGAGGAAGAAGATAAAGAGAGAAAAGCAAAGCGCAAAAACAAAACAAAAAAAAAAACAAATCATATTTTTTAGCTTTCACTAAAAAATATGGCTGCATACCGGAATTTGAAAATACATGCAAAGAAAGACATCCAATACAATCAATAATTGGAACATAAACTTGCTAAAAATGAGATTAATTTTATACATCCCAAGAACCTTGAATAGATTTAAAATTTTATATAGAAATACACACATATATGTAAGCAGAAAGAAATGTGTTAAGAACAAAGAATTATGAAAGAGAACAAGTTAACAATCTTGGAAATATAAAGTATAATTAATAAAGAAAATATTCAGGAGATGAGGTAAACCCTGGACTGGCTACCGAGTTAGAATTATGGATTAGATGGTTGTTGGAAATTCAGCCATAACGAATCAGATGGAGACAAATAAAAGCCTTAACGGGCAGTGAAGAGCCAGGTTGCAGACTCTCACAGCCGTTCCTTCTTTGGCATTCCAGAAGAAGAGATAAAGGAGGATTGTAGAGGAGCAGAAGATAAAGAGTTAAAGCCTGAAGCACAAAGGACAAGAGTTCTCAGATTGAAAATGTACTTTAAAGGGTAGGAGTAAAAACAAGCCCACATTTAGATACATCATGGTGGAATCACAGAACATTAGAGATAAAAAGATTTAAGTTTCCAGAGTGAAAAGACAGATTACACTCAAAGGACAGTAACTGGTCTGGAATAGTTATTGATCTGACAGCATATTTCTTATTGGCGACCATAGATGCCATTATAAACAGGAGTGATATCTTCAATGAGAGGGAAAATATCTATTAACAAGATTCCTTACACCCAGATGAACCGTCATTCAACACAGGGCAAACTAATGACATTTTTAGACATATGAGCTGAAGGAGTTTACCATCCATAGGTCTTCAGTGAACAAAGTTATTGTATTTACTTAAACAAAAAGAAAAGAAAATCCAAAGAAAGTTCATGGAAGTAATGACACAACTGCAAATACAGAAATCAATTTTTAAAAGTTGATTTATTTGAATTACAGTTGACATAAAAATGATTTTTAATTATATTTTGTATGTGTACCCGTGTTTAAAAAGGTAAAAATAAATTTGACAACAATTTTACAACCAGTGATAACGTTGAAAGAGCAGTTAAACCATGCTCAGCTCTTTCATTTATTCTGATGGAGGAGAAATAACTTTAGACTTAGTAAAAATAATCCAATTAGCTTTTAAACCATATATAAAGGTAATCACAAAACTAGAAGTTTAGCCAATAATGTCAAAGCTTACTGAAGAAAAATGTGAAAGAATAAAGGAAACTTTATCATCCTTATTTATTTTTTATACCTACTGTTGAATTTAGGAGTAGAATTAATAAAAGATAATGTGAGAAATAGATTCAACTATATCAGTAATTGTAATAAATATAAATGAATTACCTCTTCTCCCATTAAAAACAGAGGTTATTATATTAGTTGACAAAAAGACAAATCTAACTGCTTTCAAAAGTCAGACCTTAAAGCAAAGTGATATAAAAAGATGGAAAATAAAAGAATGGAAGAAAGATGTATTGGGAAAATTTGGAAAGTAATACTTGCAAATTCATCTTTTAAAATTTTATTTTTAATTGATGTAATAATTGTGCATATTTGTGGCATGTAGTGTGGCAATTTGATGCATGTATACAATGTGTAATGATCAAATCAGGATAATTTGCATTTCCATATTCTCAAATATTTAGATTTTTTGTGTGTTTAGAGCCTATTAATTCCTCTTGTTAGTTATTTATAAAATGTGTAAGTTGTGATAAGCAGTAGGTTTTCTCTCATATGTATAAACTTAAAAAAAAGATGACCTAAAAGTAGAAGACAGACTATGATAGGGAAGGAGAAGGGGATGAGGGGGAGAGGGGAAAGGAAGAGAGGAAATTAGGGAGAGTGAATGCAATCACAATATACATGTGTGGTAATGGGACATTAATTTGTAAAATTAATTTACATTAATAATTACAATTTTAAAAACCACCCACATATAGAAGATGAACTTTATTCATATTGTCTCTGATTATTAGTTTTTAAAGAGTTTTGTTACCACTTTATTCATATTGTCTCTGATTATTTAGCTTTTAATGAGATTTTTACCAATGATTCAAATTCTGCAGACTAAGTTGGTAGCAGCAAGAATGGTTTCAAGACTGCCTGTGTATTACCATTCACTGAGGAGAACATCTCATACAAAATCTTAATATTAGGGAAGGCAAAATTCTCATCCTAAAAATGAATGATTACTTGACATATGTTTTGCCTTATAATCTATGCAATAACCTGTGTTTCCCCCCAAAGCAGAACCCGAGATAGAAACTTACAAGGAGATATTGATTAGGAAATGATTCTGGGGAGTAGGAGGAAGGTGGGGAGAAGAAAGCAGGAAATCAGGAAAAGGCAATATTACAATGTGTTATCAAACTGCCCACAACTTGGAGCAACTGGTGCTCTATCCATTGGCCTTCTTAGAAAACTGATGAAATATATTTCAGAACAGTACTCCTGGAAGGTGATGGAATAAAGCATTTATCCATTAGCTCCATTACCCATTCGTTAAGGGAGACTCCTGGGGATAAACTCCCCTATATTTCCACGTTGTGGTTTCTCCCATATGCATCCAACTTCACAATACTGAAGAAGATCCAGAGCATAAAGTAAGACGTTCCTAGCACCGCTATGAGAGAAAGCACTTAAATTTATATCTCATGAACTTTGCCAAAGTCCCAGTTACCTCTACAGTGGCTGAGATAAGGAAGGTTGAAAGGATGTGAGATAATGCACAAGAGATGTTGGATATAGATCCTAACTTTGTACTTTCAAACATCTGCTGTATAAATAGCAGATGCAGGTTAAATAAAATCAAGGACCCATTTGATGGATTTGACCATTAGATTATCTGCTCAATTCATGTGCCTACACTTTGTTGTCTTCTGTTTGAATTAGGAAAGCTTACAGTAATGTATACCATTAGGAGGAGAACAGAAGATTTAGGCTGGGGCAGGAAAGGAAGGCAATCAGTGTGGATAGAAATTGCCAAAATTAAATTAAAACCGTTTCAGAACATTAATTTTCTTTTGGTTAATTCTAGCATTTGATTACCCCAAGAGGGGATTCAACTGGTGCTTTTTGAATGTATGTGTCTACCCCAAATTCCAAAATTCATATACTGGAACCAAAGATCTAATGTGATAGTATTATGGAGAGGGTCCTTCAGGAGATAATGAATGAGTACCCTTACAAAGGGCTTAAGGAAACTGGCTAGGCCCTTTTGCCCTTCCATCTCTCCCACCATGTAAGAACGTAGTGTTCACCCTTTTGTCATGAGAACACACAGCAACAAGGTGCCCTTTTGGAAGCAGAGCGCAGCCACCACTGGGCACTAAATTTTTTGGCACCTTCATCTTAGGACTTCCCAGCTTCTAGAACTGTGAGCAGATAAACTTCTGTTCTTCATAAATTATCCATTTTCAGGAATTTTGTTATAGTCACATGAACAACAAAGACAGCTGGAATAGTGTGCCACTATTCAATATGGAGGGCCCCTCCCTGCACAGAGTGCACGTCCCCTCCTGGGAGACTGGTTTGTCTCCTACTCAGACTATCTATACTTGTCTTTCATTCAGCACAGGCAGTGGCCTCTGGTCACGTCAGTTGTAACAACAAAAGCTAGTTTGGTTTCACTCAGTGGCAGTGATAAATATTATAGTAAATTGAACAGATAAATGCCATTTAAAGCCTCTTCCCTTTTAAGAGACAGCGTGACGGACATGCTTGTAAAGCATCGTGACCTTTACAGGACACTTTGGCCTCTGTTTCTAGTCCATGGCCTGGTCTGAGCACACTGATGTCTGTACTGGAGGATTTCTCCACTAGCTCTGACGGATGTAAACCTGGCTTAGATGAAAAAGTAGTAAGAGGTAGAAAATAGGAGTAGGAGTGAAGAATGGGCTATTACTATTGTAACACCTGACACCAGAATTTCCTTCAGGGAACAATCAATCGGTGTAAAAAGGATGGGATCCTCACAGCTTGAAGGTGCTGATACTAAGGCTTTCTGAAAGAGAGAAGAATTCCCCCTGCATGAAGGAAAAGGAATCTATTTGTTTCTCTAGGGGAGAAAGAGAGAGGGGCCATTTGATCTCAGCTCAGTGATACTAGCCTACTTCTCCAGCTGGGGACACTGCAAGAACACTGAAGGCTATGATTTAATTTGCAGTTGTTTGTCCTGCTTCATGGTAAATGAGTTCCCTATCATCCTCAAACCCTAAATCCTCAGCAAAGTCTACCTTGCACTCCCTAGGAGGAGTGAGGTTTTACTAGGTACAACTCAGAGAAGGTGCTAATTTTATGTCTGGGTGTATCCAATACAACCAGAAGCAGAATCCTAAAAAGCAGAAGAGTCCATAAAAACATAAGTCACTTGCAAAATCACGGACACCTTGGGGATAGCTCTAGACTTCTACAGGTCAGGACATTTAGGGATTCGGGCTACTTCCTAATCTTGGCAAGCTGATGCCCTAGAGTCCCCCTCTTAAACCTGTGAGAATGAGGCAAAACCCCATCTAGATCTCAGTTGCTCGTGACTTGGACTCTTGGCTCACAGACTACCTATTAAGTTGTCATCCTGGGGCGCTTTATAACCATGTGGACAAGCTATCCCACACCAGGGCCTCTTGGCTTCTCATTTATAATGTCTTTTCTTAACTGGGCGTGGTGGCGCACACTTGTAATCCCAGTACTTGGGAGGCTGAGACCGGAGAATCACAAGTTTGCAGCCAGCCTCAGCTACTTAGTGAGGTCCTCCGCAACTTAGTGAGACCCTGTTTCAAAATAAAGAATAAAAAATAGGGCTGGGGGTGTAGCTCAGAGGTAGAATGCCCCTGGGTTTCCATCCCTAGTACCACACACAAAAAATAATAATACCTTTTCTTTTCATCTTTACCAGAAAATCCACTTCTACTTTAGACCATAATCACTTGTAACTGTTCTACCTTCAAAAATCACTGTTTTCAGATATTTTGTTCCCCTCTGCAGCCCGTTGTCCTTTCAATCCGCCCAGTGACTCACATTATCAATACTCTTAAGCCATGTTGGAACCTCCAGTCCCAAATATACTAGCTTTTACATATTTCTGCTTCCTTCCTTCCTCTCCTTGGATTTCATGGTACATTGACTTAACAGGACAAAACAAAATAAAACAACTCTTGACAGTTCCACAAATTTATTTCTGACTTTTTGCTTCATACAGCTGACAAAACCCCCAATACCACAAACACCTGATTAAATACCCCTCTACACTATCAACAATGACTCAACTCCTACTTTAGATCTTTAGGTATCTAGACTTAGATGTTGTTGGCTTTAACTGCTATAGTTAAGTCTAAATACCCTGGACATATCAGTCCTTAATTACATCCAAGTCGATTTTTTTAATTTCCCTTCCAAAGCCAGTCATCTCTTACATTCTCCATGATATTTATCTTATTTCTTTTTCTCCCTCACTCTTCATATCAAATTAGTTGTCAATTCCTGTTGATTCTGTGTCTACTCTGTGCCTTTCTCTCCCAACTACCATTCCCAAGGTTCAGTTCCACCATCTCTGAAAGGGACTGTGGAAATAGCTCCCTGACTGGTTTTACTGCCTCCAATTTCTAGGCTCTTCATTCATTTTTTATTTTTAGAAAACACTATTAGGTGATGTTATTTCTACTGATAATGAAAGTCTTCAATGAATCACTAGTACTAACAGAAGGCTTAGTAAAGCATACAAGTTTTTCACTTTCAGTCCCCAAGGAATCTTTCCAGACTCATCTCCTATGATCTCCCTCACAGACCCAAGATTCTGTGTTCCTGGAGGGCACACTGTGCTTTGCCACTCTCCTTGTCATTGTTTACGTTGTTTTCTTGATAATGAAAGCCCTTTTCTTATATTCTACGTCTGTTCTATCCCTAATTAACCTTCTAAACATATGTGTGTGTGTGTGTATACACATATGCATATACATATATGTATATACTCAGTAAGTGCAAGTAAATGTTTAATAATCAGCTCTCTGCTGATTTCCATGGTATAAATATTCCACTAAAGACAATTTCAAGTTACCAATCTGATCTTACTGGACTTGGGTATGAGAAGAGATATATACCTTAGCTTTAACCACTATCATGCACATTTATATGTACATATGTGTGCATGCATACATACATATATATGCCTTGTGTTTTTATCAAATATATACAATATTTTGTTAAAATAATGACAATTCGTATTTGTCTTTTTTTTTTTTTTTTTTTTTTTTGCGGTACCGGGGATTGAACCCAGGGGCATTCTACCTCCACGCTACACTCCCGGCCCTATTTTTTATACTTTTATGTTGAAACCGGGTCTCACGAAGTTGCGGAGGGCCTCACTAGGTAGAGAGAGAGAGAGAGAGACAGGGAGAGAGAGAGAGAGAGAGAGCTGAGGCTGACCGCGAACCCGGATCCTCTGGTCTCCGCCTCCCAATAATTTATCCTCTTAATTCCACCTCCCAAACTAAGAGAGAGAGAGAGAGAGAAAAATTATCATATATATTTACTATATTTCTGAATTAAGATATTATAACTTGGTTTTCATTATGTTCATTAAAAATGACATATAGACAAATATAAAATATAACTGCTTTAATTTTTCTTTTGCTGTCTTCTTTCGCTCATTAGATTTATATCTGATAGGCCCTCCTGTGAGGTACCAATGGAACATGGCAGAAAGAGAAGGTGGAATGACTGAATAGCAATGAGAATCCTGGAAAACCTTGAACAGCCTCGCCAGGCAGAGTCACTCAACACCTAAAGGGTTGGAAAAGCAAAGTTTCGTTGTTTCTTTTCAGGCTAAAAGGCTTTTTACTTTATAATTTTCAATTTTGTATACAAATTTAAATTTTCCCAAAGAGAAGGGTCAGAAAAATTTGAGAATATATGTTAAAACCAAAGAATCAAACTTAAGCAAAGATTAACAATTTGGATGAACAATGACTAAGTTGACTTCTGTAACTTTCTTATTCTGGAAGAATGATGATTTGATTTGGGCCATTCAGACATGAACATGTTTTAATTTTATCAGCTTTACATTTCCTATCAGGAAACTGGATATAAATAAGTGGTACTTCTATGTATTAACATATATTATTTTGTTGGACATCCTTATTTAAACAATTAGCTTTGTAATAGAAGACCAAACAAAAGTCCGATGCGTAATGATAGCCTTCCCTGTAGACATCCACTGTCTTCTGGACTTCAGCTGACGTATGTACTTATGGTTTGGAATGTTGACAATTGACTAGGAAGCTCTGGTGCTGAGACACCGCTGTTCAAAACACTTCCCTTGTCCCCATTGCTTAGAGCAGAGATTTTACCTCTCTGCTACCTACATGTCATGGGACCTAGGTGTGCCACAAATGGGTTGAGATGAGCTGAGATACTGAACCCTTCACCTTTGTGGCAGCTCCAGACTGTGGCTTCAGTCAAAAGCAGTCTTATCCATTTACTCACCTCAGTGTCCTGTACAAACATGGTCATGAATGCCAAGGTAGGTAAAATAAGAGACTCTTCACAAGGTCACAGGTCTAAATTCTTTGTGTGGCATTCAAGGCTTTCACAGCCTTGCCCATGCCCTTCTCTTTCAGACTGACCTCTCCCAGCTCCCCTCATGCACACCCCTTCTTAAATTCCCAGGGTTATCCACCATGTCCTAAAACCCTTCACTCTGCCTCCCATGTTTTTCTCCTTCTAGTTCATCAACTTAAAATCCCCTTCTTCCCCACTTGCACCCAGACCTTTTTATGACTTTTTAAAAAGCAAAACCAATGCCAACTCCCCCATAAAACCATCAGAACTCTCCTGACCCAAAACTCTCTCTGTCTTTGTGCTTCCAAAGACATCTGTTTGCTACCCTTTAGGATACTTACCACATTCAGCATTGGGTTATTGTTATTCGTGTTTTATCCTTCCATCCAGATTATAAACAGCTCTGGAGTAGAGACCATTTAATTTATCACTGTTTCCATCCCCATGCTAGCTGGGTCCTACACATTCAGCTCATTAAAAGCTCATCTATTTATTAATAGAAGGCAATCTTATAAATAGCACACCTACAGTGTGCTAAGCACTGTTGTGGCACTTTAAATGGGATGACGTATGTCATCTTTACCATGGCCTTTGTGAGACAGGAAATACCAGGAACTGAGGAACAGCAAAGTTAATTACCCCCAAATGAGAAATTTTATACTGGAAAAGAAAAAGAAACTGCAAAGCAATATCCTATTCAGGTACCCAACAGAGAACTTGGCTCTATGAAGGTGTGGGGGCTTGACCATCATCCTGACCATGGAACTTTCTAAACACCAGAAAGGAGCAGCAGAAGCTGACTGGGAGCCTGGTCTGAGATTTTGCTGCATAAACCACCTTGGTCGCTAGAGTCTTGGCAGGAGATCCATTTTACAAACTTGAAAGTAAACCATTCTTTCCTCTCTTCTGTAACCAAATCTGAGGTATCTAGGTACAAAAGGGATCGAAGAAAGCTATTTCTCTCTTTGCTTGGAAAAGAATCTTCTAGTAAAGTTTAAGTGAAAAACCAGAACCAAATGCCTCTAAATTAAAAATATCCTCTGGATAACTGTTTCCCTCTGTTCTTATTATACTGTTCTTTCTTATTATACTGTTCTTTCTTATTATACTGACTTTGTTTATTTTGTTATGTTTACATTTTTATTACTTCTAATTGAGCAGAGTTTTGAAAACAATATTCAGATTTGATGACTTTAATAATTAGGATATGTTTGTTTTTAATAAGGAACTTCAATGGGCAATGTTCAGTCGCCCTGAATGGCCAAGACTTTGTGTCTTGGGCAAGCATTTTGATGTTGATTGTTGATTTCCTCATCTCTCTAACAAGGTGAAAATGCTAATAGAGCATCCTAAAGTTGATAAAGAGTTGACAAATCAGTTTTCCTTGGGCTTTCCATACATTGGAGAACAACAGGGATTCAGTTTCTCCTTTTCTGTGACTCACCGGTGCTGTGGCCTCCAGAGTCTTACATACAGCCAAGAATGTAAAATAACGAGTGATTATAGCTATTTTCCTTTATGTTGTGCTGTAAACTCAAGGTGCTGTCAACATCTGTCAGTCCATTGGGCCTTCATAGCATCCTTGTGGTTCTCAGCAGAATCCCATATTTTGTACGACTAAGAATTTATTCCTCAGAGAGATAGTTTCCCAAAGTCGTGTGGCTCATAGTAAGTGGTAGGTCCAGGGCTCAAAATCTGAACTGGAGAATTTCCCCCAGTTCCCTTTAGCATAGTTAAGGAACCACCAGGCTGGCGGTAAATATGGGGTAGGGAGGAAAGTAATAAAAATTCAGAGACTATTGAAGGAAGGGGCTTGCCAAGGGTAAACAGATCATAAAGGGAACTTTTAAATAACTGACTGATATCTTCTGTATTTGCACACTATCATGTCCACTCAACCTTCAAGTGTTTGACATTCTAAAGGAGGGGAAGGAAAGTAAACAAACACCAGGCAAACTATCCGCTGGCTACAGGGAGCAGCATTCCTGCAGGATACACCATGGCTTCACAAACATGTTTGTCTCGATTTATTTTCAGGTTTACCAGATCTATATACTTCATGAACTTGTTTCATATAGGAACAAAAGCTGAGGGGACCAGAGAAATAAGAGATGTTAGGTTTAAGAGGGTTGCTCTCACTGTAGGAAATATTAAAGTGAAAAGTTTTCCAACAAAAGAAAAGTTTAGCCACAATTTTCACCAAAAATATTCATTTGAAAGTTATTAACTTTCTATTTATTGGATTTTTTTTTTTTTGCGGTACCAGGGATTGAACACAGGGGCGTTCTACCTCCGCGCTACACCCCCAGTCCTATTTTTTATACTTTATTTTGAGACCGGGTCTCATGAAGTTGCGGAGGGCCTCACTACGTACAGAGAGAGAGAGACAGGGAGAGAGAGAGACAGAGAGAGAGAGAGAGAGAGAGAGCGCGTGTGCACGCGCATGTGCGCGCGTGCGCGAGCTGAGGCTGGCCGTGAACCCGGATCCTCCGGTCTCCACCTCCCAA
>PVJS01012152.1:0-44404 GCA_004027185.1 Glis glis | reverse complement strand
TGTGTGTGTGTGTGTGTGTGTGTGTGTTTTACTGGGGATTGAACCCAGGGGTGTTTTACGTCTGAGCTACAACTGCAATCAGTTTTTAATTTTGTTTTGAAACAGGTACTCACTAGGGTCCTGAGAGTCCCACTAAATTGTTGAGGCTGGTCTCAAACCTGTGATCCTCCTGTCTCAGCCTCCCAAGTACTGGGATTACAGGCATGCGCCAGCACTCCTGGCTTAGGATAACATTTGAAGCAAGACCACCATCTCTTTTTATTTTGAGCCAGCATTGCAAAGTCATAGTAGAAAATTTAGTACAGGACTTCTAGAGCTTGTTGATGTTCTGTGATTCTTTATATTAAACATTTATTTTTCTCCTGTGCATCATACTTTGATATCAAAGGGCCACAGATCTGAGTCCTGGCTTGACCATTTATCAGCGATATAGTTTTGGCCAACTTACATGAGTTCCCTGAGCCTCACATTTCTCCTCTGTACGGTATGAATAAGGATACCCATGCAGCAAGGTGTCACCTGCTGATACCTAGTCCAATGTAGAGGCTCACTAAATTTTAACTTCCAACCATGCAACAGATAATGAAATTGGGACTGACATTAGCCAAGTGACTTTAGAATTCACAGGCAGTGAGGCAGGATAAGAATTGAGGGAGATTGTCTCCTTTCCTACCCACTCCTATTGGCTTCTGTCTAGTCACATTACTCTTCATGTTATTTATCAAAGATGTCAACATGATTCACATAATTGAATTGCTGTGCTTCATTTCTGCCGACATATTTCCCCTTAAACTATGCATTCTGTAGGTCCTTTATTTAGGTCTTTGATTAAATGCTACCTTACCAGAAAGCCTTTCCCTGACTAGCCCCTACCTAATAGCCCTTCTAAACAGTCTCTCTTTAATACTTAATTTTTTTTTCTTATAGCAATTATCCACATCTCAATTTATATATTGATTTTTTTCACTCATTTTTGTTTTGTGTTTGTTTTTTTTGTTTCTCCTAGGATGAGATACTGTGTTCTATGAAGGCAATGACTTCTTTGTCTTTTTATCATTATTTGCAATTAACCAAAACAAGGCCTGGGAGGAAATAGAAATCTAATTAAATTTGTAAAGTAAATAAAGTATTTGCTGAATGGATGACGTTATTCAACAAACCATGGCATCTATCATTGCTCACTTCCTATAGGGCTCTTTCAGCTCCCTAAAATGTTCTTCCCTAGCATGGGTCAGGTTTAGTACATGGAAGGCTCAATGCTGTCAGGTCCAAATGTGAGGATATTCATAAAGAAATAAGTTTCTATTTTCACATATTCAACAGTATAGTCAATAAGTTGGAAAATGAAAATAATATCTATAAATCCATTAAATGTGCTGTGCTGGGAAAGAATAAAACAGCATTTCATTGGAAAACAAAAATCTGTTGTACCTTATATGCCAAGGGAAAAGCTTCCAGTGAAATGTAGGTAGATATTGGCGATGGTAACGTGAACCCAGAGTTCTCTATCTGCAGACATAAGCGACTAATGTGTTACTATCGACTGTCCAGACTAGTAGCTTCGCTCTTTATTAGAGGTTGAATCTCCAGCACAGATAACCTTGTTCCAAGGTTGATACAGGTCTCTTAATGACTCTTTAGGTCTTTCTCAACATTCCCAGAGCTGATGGGGTCATTATACTGGGTGATTTTGTTAATTGGGAATTATCTGCAAGGACTTCTAATGGTACATGCCATTACTAAGTCTGCCAGATAATATGCGGAGCATTTCTTCTTTCTTTACCTTCTTATTCATTTATTCCTGTTTGGCTGGGACCTTCATTGTGGGGTGACCTATTAGCATCTCCAGTTTTACTTTTAAGGGTAGTTGCTATTTGACGGAATGAGTCGGGTGGTATGAGATGGTACAAATAAGCACTCCATTTGGGATCCAAAGTCATACTGCCATTATGTACAAAAGTAGCATGGAAATTTGTCAACCATTTTCTGGAATTACAGGGTTGCTTGCAACCCCTTCCAACCTCCTCAGGGCAGCAGAAACAGATAAAACAAGTACTTTCTAACCAGCAAGAATGTAAACAGGATGAGCCATCCCTTCATTGAAGATAGGTCTGCATAATTATATTTAGAAAGACCCAAGTTTGGACCACAAAGATGAAAGGTAAAAAGATTTCATAAGTTTTTGTGTAACTGTGGTTTCAAACTCTAGCTCTAATATTTAGTAAGTTTGTGACACTGGGAAGAATCTCTTATAATCTTTTAATGCCATTTTTTTTTTTTTGGTGGTACTAGGGATGGAACCCAGGGACATTCTACCTCTGAGCTATACCCCCAGCCCTATTTTTTATTCTTTATTTTGACGCTGAGTTGTGGAGGGCCTCACTAAGTAGCTGAAGCTGGCCGCGAACCCAGATCCTCCGGTCTCAGCCTCCCAAGTACTGTGATTACAAGTATGCACCACCATGCCCGGCACCATTATTTTTTCATTTGTAAAATGGGAATAATATTTGTAACTACTTTGGGGAGCCAAGATGAGGATTATATAAGTGACTACATGTAGAAAATTTAGAGTAACACATCACATCAAATTTTATATAAATTGAATTAGTTATCTTTTGCTACATAACAAACTACTTCAATGTGCAGTGGTTTGAAGCAACTATAGCTATACAGTTTTATGGAGAGTTGGGGTTCAATAAGGGCTCAGGTGGATGGTTTTCATTCAGGATTTCTCAAGAGGTTGCAGGAAAGATGCCTTCTGGGGCTACAGGCATCTGAACAGTTGACTGGGACTAAAGGAGCCTCTTTCAATACGGTGCACATATATGGCTGACAAGTTGGTATTGGTTGTTAGCAGGAGTCATAGTACCTTATGTAGATCTTTCCACGAAAGTGTTTAAGTGTCTCATGATACAATGACTGTCTTCTCCTGAAAAAACAAACAAACAAAAATTGGAAGAGCATAAGAAGGAAATACCAATGCTATTTATGTCCTAGCAACAAAATCACACCATTGAGCCAGGCGTGGTGGTGCACACTTGTAATCCCAGTACTTGGGAAGATGAGAACAGAGGATCTAGGTTTGCGGCCAGACTCAACTACTTAGTGAGGCCCTCTGCAACTTAGTGAGACCCTGTTTCAAAATAAAGATAAAAAAAAAACCATTGGGCTGGGGGTGTAGCTTGGAGGTAGAATGCCCCTGGGTTCAATCCCCAGTACCGACAAAAAGAAAACGAAAAAAAATCATGACTCCCACCATATTCTATTGATCAGCTAGACCACAGTGTGGTAGGGACTACATAAAGACATGAATGCCAGCAGGCTAGGATTTTTGAGGACCATTTTAGAGATTGACTACAATAAAAATGTTAGCTGTTATATTTATGTATTTTTTCTAAGAAACTAATAACACTCAGTCTAGTTCAGTTAGAATAGAAAATCTGTAGAACACAGTGATGGGGTTGGAGAGATCGGCATGGATCCAATCCCTGAGAATTTGGGGAGCTGTGTCAAGGAGTTTAGATTCTTATCCCAAGGTCAATGGGAAACCATTGAGGAGATTTTACCTAGAGGACCAAGGTCAGATTTACTTTTGGTAAAATTCATTCTGACTACCATGTAGAGAATAGATGAAAAAAAAAATAAAAGCTATGGGCAATAATGATGGTTTGGAATAGAGAGAAATATAGAAACTTCAGCTTTTCTTGGATTTGGGGCATAAATTGAAGAAAATAATAATCTCTAGAATTCTTGCTTGGGAGTTGGAGGTATAAGAAGTTTGTGGATGAATAACACAAACAGGGTTGAAAGTAAAAGATAAATACTTTAACTTGGATCCTGTTAATTTTTAGGAGAAACAGAGAGAGTTCTAAGTGAGAAGGTAATCTCCGGACCTGGATAATCAGGTTTATAAATATATCCTTTAAAAAGTCTCCTTACCAAGAATAGCCACCAAAAGTTCACTAATAAAATAGCACTTGCCAATGACACCAAAGTCTTTGTAAAACTGAAATGTGAATCCTTTCTTCACTGGCTTTGGAAAGTGTCCTAGATATGTGCTGTTTTATGGTTTCTGGTTCCTGTAAGGGGAACATCCTTCCATCTGGTTCTTTAGTCTAGAGGTGACTCCCCCCAGGAGACCCACATTAAGTGAAGCAGGCCTTGTCTTGAACCTTGTGACCGCCAGTAGGAGGTCAGGAACCCCACCATGCGGAATCAATAAGGGCAGGACTTCTTCTGTGTCAGGGGTGGTCACAGAGGTGTGGTGAGTTTGGCCCCGCCATCTGGCTGTGGCCTCAGTAGGGAGGAAATGAGGATTTCTCACAGATGGGGCAATGAGACAGCTAAGCAGATGATCTTGCTGCGTGGACAAAATGTGTGAAAGATTTCAGTGGTGAATCTCTCTGACAGCTCCTGGCATAAAAAGACACAGTTTTCTATACTCAGCTGTTTTTTAAAAAAATTTCAGTTGTCGATGTTCTTATTTTTCCCCAATAGGACACCATTCCCTTGCTGTAGAGGTGAAGAGAAACTGCAGCTCTCTGTTCTTGAGACCTGAGAGAATTGCTTCCTCGGTGAAGACTTGAATGGTACCGTGGATAGCTTGTCAGAGGGCTTATAAAAAAGAGCCAGACACCATAAATCCTTCCTGGGTATAAATAAATAGAATAGAATAGAACCAGGCTGCTAATGGGTTTCTAGGGACAAACAACCAATTGAGCAAGTATTTACTGACATGCTAGATGCCCTGCAATGCTATATGGACTCTTGACGGTGGTAAGAGAAAAAATTTGAAAAAATAAAACAAGGGGTGAATTCTCTTTTTTCTTAGGCTATCAATACTACTTCCAATATCATTAAATATATTTCTGTTCGGCTCTTTCCATTACTGCTGCTATTATGATGCTACCTGCTGCTTTTTCGATCTCGTCTACCATTATCACCACATTTACTTACAGTACTTTCCTCATAAAGTTTTTGTTAGGGTTAGCTACTGGTCAATAATAGTTACTACAACTATTTCTACTATAATCATGTCAATGGCAAATACTACTAATTATTGCTACTATTTATTATTTTCTATATATCAGCATTTGTATTCAGTCTTTAAATATATTTTCTTACTTAATCCTTTCTTTAATACTATGACCTTGGTTATATGGATATCTTTACTTTGTAAGTGAGAAAATTTAAGGAGAAAAAACACACATTTTTTTCCAAGTGATTAAGGCAGAGTCCAATTATTGAAATATTGAAGGTGCTCAAAATATTTGCCAATTAACTTATTAACCCTAAAGATTATACTTTATCATGTAGTCTTTTAACCAGAATGGTAGATCTTGAGCCAAAATTGTTCTATGGATATTTTAGTGAGTCTTCAGAAGACTATTTTAAATGTAAATTAAGGAGTATTATTTTAAATTGGGAGAATTCGTATGTCATACATATATAGTCTGGACTTAGGAATTGTTTTGAAAAAATTGTAAGAATTCTGCGCTTCTGAATTATGGAGTTGTAAGAATTCATATGTGTGACATATGAATTCTGAACTTATGACTTCTTTTGAAAAAAAATGATTGTAAGATGTGGCCACCATTTTCCCATATTTTGACCTGGAAATTTCCTGTTGCTGAGAAGCAGTTAATTACAGGTAGCTACTGTGTTTATTCAGCCTTCTTTATCAGTTAAAAGCCTATAATAATTCCAGTGTGAGGCCTCTGAAGAAATGCACTTGGGTTACCTACTATAGAGCCTCACAAATTTAATTAATCTATTTGCTCAAAATTGAACTCAGAATTGAAACCACTAAGGAATACGGTGAGGACAGAGGCGACAGTGTTGGGCTGTGGTATGGACAGTAAGGGTTATGGCTGGGGGTCTGGAGTGTCCCCCCAAAAGTTCCTGTGTTGAAGGCCTGTTCCCTGATTTAGCAAGTGTCCAAGGTGGGCTCTTAGGCAATGATTGGACTGTGAGGGCTCCGACCTCATCAGCAGATTAATCCTTTTGATGGATTGATAATTTGAATGGATTACTGGGTGGGAAGTATAGGCAGGTGGGGTATAGCTAGAGAAGGTAGATCACTGGAGGCATGGCCTTGGAAACTACATCTATCCCTGGTCCCTTCCTCTCTCTCCCCATGTCCTGGCTGCCATGAGCTGAGCAACTCTCCTCCCCATGTTCTTCCGCCATGATGTTTCTGACTTGGATGCTGTTGACCATGGACTGAGCCTCTGAAACCATGAGCCCACATAAAATTTTCCTCCTCTAAGCTGCTCTTGTCAGGTAATTTGTTCACAGGGATGACAAGCTAACTAACACATTAAGTAATATAGAAATTTTAAAACTGACACAGACCAATGTTTTAGAATAAGCAGGATGATCTCACAGAAGCATTTGAACTTGAGGCACGGTGGAAGGCTGTACAGTCTTCATAAGGACCGAGAGGAGAAGAAAACAATCATTTTGTAAAATGTCTATAAATAATAGAACACACAGCTTATCTGTTTTTCCTTAAGTTGGAGGTCCAGCAACTTTTAGCAAAAGCACCGGGTTGGGGATTAGTATTCACCAGAATTACATTTATTTTTGAAACTTGAAATGGCCTTGAGAGAGGAGGGAGGTGAAACTCAGCAGACCGAGTCTCTGGAAGTACCCTGGGAGCTAATTAACACCGTAGAGATTCATGAGAGAATCCTTGTGGGGCCACTGGCTGCCTCACTGAACTGATTTTACTTGCTGGACCACAACCCCTCTCTTTTTCTCTCTCTTCTGACTCCTGATGCTCCCAGAGGGAGAGGCAGTGGTAACATGAACATCAGTAAGCCCAAGGACTTCAACTATAGCCCGCTGCAGGAAACTTCAAACATCTCCTTGCTATCAACCTCTTTAGGCCCCTGGAGTCAGAGGCCAAAGTTGTCCAGCCTCAAATTTCCAAGGTCACAGAAACCCTAAATGGCCAGTTTTGTTAGTCGTATGGTCGCTGAGCCTAGAGCTACCAATGCCAAGTCTACTGTTTTAAGTTTGTTTTTAACAGCCAGAGCATTTTCCTCCTTTCTTCTACACCAGTGAACAGCGGACAAATACGGCATGCTATATTGGCCAAACAAATTTTATCTGAGTCCTTTGCATGATCTGGGGCTTGATTGTTAACCAGCCATTCTAGGTTTCCTTGTCTATAATGTCTAGAAAATAGCTGCTATGAGAATTAAATGACATAAGGCATGTAAGGCTTGAAGAGCCTAGCACATATTGAGTACACAAAATTCATTATATGCACTATTGTGTGTGTGTGTGTGTGTGTGTGTGTGGTACTGGGGATTGAACTCAGTGACATTCTATCTCCAAGCTACACCCCCAGCCCTATTTTATTTTTCTTTTGAAACAAGGTCTCTCTAAGTTGCTGAAGCTGGCTTTGAACCTGCCTCAGCCTCCCAAGTACTGGAATGACAGGCCTGCACCACCACGCCCAGCAATTATTGCACTATTCTTCCTGCCTTGTGTGTGTGGTCCTCATTTCCAGTAGGAGGTAATCCATGCAAGCCAAAGACAAGATGTGACATGGGAAGTTTCAACAGAACTTGGCAAGTGGGTGTGCTTCCTAGTGGATAATTACAATTCAGAGAGATCAGTGAGAGGTCCGAGGAGACTCCAATGTTGGAGGCCGGGGAAGAAGTCGTGTGAGTGCCTCTTAAGAAATGTGAGAGGCACTGTTTCGTTCCGTGCTTCAGCAAGTCACAGGTAAAAATGCTAGTGACAAGTGCAAATGGTTTGTTCAGCACCGGGAAAGCGCAGGGTGTGAACTTGCTCTGCAGTGAGGTGCAGGCACCCAGGGGTGAGCACAGGTGTGAATGAAACAAGAGACCGATTAATTCCGTGGCAGCGGGAGCAGCGGAAGGCTAATTGCTTTTCTGGAGTAGCCGTATTCCGAACACCTTCCTTCTGCTTGTCCACATTTATAGTGTCAAGCTGTTTCGCGTGCACCCCAAAGGCTCCCGGAGGCAGCGCTCTGAGCCACCCAGCATCATGTGACACTTCTATCAGCCCAGTAATCATTTTCAACACAGTGCCTCATTAAATCAGCCTGCAGTACTGGATGCCTCGCATCATGGTGGATTCACCCAGACACGGAAATGCTTGAGGCCGTCCATCAAAAGAGGCTTCATTAGCAAATATCGAAAACAAGACGATCCTTCCCGGGCTCTATTCCTCAACAATCAGAGCTGGAGCCGCCACATACCCGTGAACAGTTTGCATGATTTACAGTCCTGGCAAGTGGCTCATTTCATATGATTGTTGGAGGAATGAGGGAGAAGGGGAAAGGGGAGTAGAACTTCGAAGTTTTCTTTCCTTGTCTTTATTTTGCAGATTCAAACTACTCCATCCCTGTTTTTTGACAGCCTGTAGTAGCAAAAGTCATCACAATAATGATGTCAAAAGTAAGAAGTTTTCTTTGCACTATCACAATAATAGGTTTGGCCTCTATCATCATAAATCATGAAGCTTTAATAATGAATAAGTCTTGGCTGCATGTGGTGGCACCCCCCTGCAATCCCAGTCCTTGGGAGGCTGAGACAGGAGGCTCACAGGCTTAAAGCTAGCCTCAGCTACTTAGAAAGACTCACAGCAACTTAGTGAGCATCACTTTTGAAATAAAAAATAAATTAGAGCTGGAGTTGTAGCTCAAAGATAGAATGTCCCTGGGTTCAATCCCCAGCACCATCACCAAGAAAAAAAAAAGGATAGGTATTTAGCAATCAAGTCACCTATTCTCTCACTTTATTGATGAAAAACAGAGGCCGAGATGTCAGAGGGGATCTGCAAAGCCACAGAGTCCTGCTGACTTGCGCCATCTCTGCCTCCCCCAATATGCTGATCGCACCTCACCTTTCATCTTAGGAAACACCTTCTTGATTCTCAGTGCTCACAGCCCAGGCAAGGGCAACCAGAATGTGCCTGAGTCAGCCAGCAGGCGTGGAGGTCCAGTGTTGGCACAGAATCCAGGTTTAGCCAATTAATGACGGGATTAGCTATGTTCAAGGGACCCCAGACAGCTGAATGACATGTCCTTCTTGGACCTGAGCTCCAGCGCTTTGGAAAAGGGAGTGTTGTTTCCTAGTACAGCTGCTGAGATGGTAGGGGACGGTCCTAGACCTGCTGGACGCCATTTGCTGACATAAAGGAAGAACCTACTTACTGACAGAGCTGGCGTAGCAATCAACAGCGGAGGAAAAAGAAATGATCATTTCTGCTGATATTAATGAGGACTTAGATCAATCTTCGGGGATTTTCAGTAGCCTGAGAGAGTAGTACATTTATTTATTTGTTTGTTTGTTTGTTTATTTGTTTATTTAATAACTTACTTTTTACTCAATTATTTACTTTTAACTCAAAACTCAAGACATTTTGACTTGGGTTTCCTCACTTGGTTATTTATTTATTATTTTTAGTACTGAGGGATAAATCCACAGGCATTCTACCTCTGAGCTATACCCCCAGCCCTTTTTATTTTTTTTCTTGAACCTGCTATCTTCCTGTCACAGCCTCCCAAGTACAGGTCGCTTCACTTATAAGTGAAAAGTTCCTGACTACATTAGTGCTAGCTAGATCACTGGTCATCTGAGGCCTGGAACAGACTCCTCTGTACTTTCTCAGCAATATTATGATTAATCATCTCCAACCAGAAAGGACTAGGTGTGTAAAAGGTCTCTTCCCTTTGCAAACTGGCCCCTGCCTAACTTACATGACCTTGAACTTCTTAGTCCCTTCTTGTGTTTTGCAGAATAGATATTATTTCTGCATAATAAACCACCATGAAAAAGTGGCTCAAACTATAAAAGTTCATCTGCCCCACCATTTTGAGGGTTGACTGAGCTCAAGTAGTCTCGTGTGGCTGCCATCAGATGTTGGCTGAGTCTGAGGTCATCTCCAAGGCTCTGCACCACAATGTTTGGTCCCAGGGTTGGAAAGGATTCAATAGCTGGGTGGTAATAGCTGGGACTTCTTCAGCCTCTTCTCTCTGTGTTCTCTCCAAGTGCAGGGCAGCCCAGAATTGCTGGACTTCTTCCATGGCAGCTGAGGACACCCCGATCAGGTGCTCTGAGAGTCATCAACAGAAGCCACGTGGTTATTTCTAACAGCCTCAGAGGTTGTGTGTGTCTCCGCTGTCATTCTCTATTCATCAAGCAGTCAGCAAGTCTCCCCAGGTTCAAAGGTTAGGGCATAGACACTCCTTTTATGAGAAGAGTGTCAACAGATTCTTCAGGCAATTTTTTTGCAAAAGAATATAAACTCAGAAAGTTAGAAAAAATGGTATGAGTTCCATGTCCCCTTTATCCTTTCGCGCTAGTTGTGGTATCATACATATTAATATGAGGAAATTCTAGGACTCTCTCTATATATAATCCTCTAGATTACAGACCTTCTCAGTTTTTACCATTTTCCAAACTGCATTTATTTTTTTAAATATACTTTTATCGGTGCATTGTAATCTCACATCATAATGCAGTTCAGAGTGATAGGGACATTTGTGCACAGAGCACTTGGAGTGTGGGTTTCTATGCAATGTTATCCCATGTGTAGATTCGTATAACCACCCACCACAAACCATATACAAAACTCTTCTGTCAGCCACAAAAGAATTCTCTCAAACTATCTCTTTGTATTTGCACCAGCCCCCATCTTACTCTCTCCATCTCTATCTCCTCACACTCATTCATCTGTTAGCTATCTCTATAGTTTTACCATTTTAAGAATATTTTACATGTAGTATCATATACTATGCAGCCTCCTGTTTGAGCTTTTCCAGTAAGTTTTGTGCCATTGAAGTTCATCAAGGTTATTGCACCTATCAATAGTTCTTTCCTGTTTGTTTCTGAGTTTTATTCTATTATATGGATGTATCCGATACTGACATAGTGTTATATTTTGAGATGATCGTCTTATAGACAGCATACAGTTGGGTCATGTTTTTGCTTGTTTTACTTTTTTAAAAAAATTTTCTCTGATAACTTCTGTATTTTAATTGATGTATTTAACCATTTACATTTAAAATAATTATATTTTAGGACTTAAGTCTGCCATTTTAATTATTTCTTCTGTTTATTCTACCTTGTCTTGGACAGCATTTCTCACTGCTATCTCCCAGTAAACCTGACCATACAACTTAGAGGAAGCAAAATTTATTTGCTCACAGTTCTTTTGGAGATCTGTAGAGAGCTGTGAAGCTCAGAGCATGGTCATGGGGAGCAGACAGAGGGATGGAGCAAGGACTCTGCTCTCACATCACAGAGGCTGGAAGCAGAGAGCACGCAAGCAAGGGAATTCAAAGACAAAAACACAGCCCCTAAGGCCACACCCCTTGGACCCACCTTCTCCAGCCTCACCCCACATGCCTAGGTTACCACCAAGTTCATTACAATATATTTACACACTGATGAGATTACAACTCTAATGGCTTAATTACA
This sequence comes from Glis glis, assembly GCA_004027185.1. Taxonomy (NCBI): domain Eukaryota; kingdom Metazoa; phylum Chordata; class Mammalia; order Rodentia; family Gliridae; genus Glis; species Glis glis. The sequence continues at coordinate 32,942 of PVJS01012152.1, read as the reverse complement.
TTAACTCTGAACATTAATACATGAGCTCTTCAGGGAACATTCTATATCTAATTATAACATTCCACTGATTTTATTTTGTTTTTGACTTCTTATATGTTATTTGAACATGCGTTAGAATTTCATTTATCTCTCATGTTTTTAAATATTTCTCCTTGTATAGTTTTTATAGTGGTGGCTTATATTTCTTATAAACTTTAGCTGGTCCTCCAACACTTAAATTAGCTGTGCTATTCAATTTCAGTGTAAAGATTCAATACTAAAGATTAGACTCAGAAATCCAATCTAATTTAGTTCTGCTTAGCTATATGCTTAACCAAAAATGATTCACACTAAAGGCATGCCATCTTATCTCCATCTTGCATTCTGACTTTAAAACCTAATATCCAATACTAGTAAGTAGCTCAGTGACCCAAAGGAATGGGAATGATGATTGACCTTTACATCAACTACAGCATTGCCCTTAGAAAGACATGTTTGAGGTTCCTATGTTATTTTCTACAACTTACAAAGAACAATGGGTGTATAGGTATGACAAAACAATAAATAAATAATGTATTTATTTCCATAACTATATGTTGAATGACTACTGTGTCATTCAACATATGTTACCTTTTTTTTTCTGGTACTGGGGATTGAACCTAGGGACATCTACTTCTGAGCAACACCCCCAGCCCTTTTTATTTTATTTTTATTTTGAAACAGAGTCTAAGTTGCTCAAACTAGCCTCAAACCTGTGATCCTCCTCTCTCAGCCTCCCAAGTACTGGGATTACAGGCATTGCACCACCACACCTGGCTAAATGATCATTTTTAATCTTCCCAACAGCTAAAAGATCTATTAACATGAATTTATATAATAGACATTTAATAGAAAACCAAAGTGGAGTGGAAGATAAAGGCAGGCGGGGATTCGTTGGAAACAACCTCAATGCCAGATTCACCACTGTGGACTTTGAGACTGTCCAAACTGCAAAAGTATAGTTGTTTACTTTCCTCAAGTGTTAGTGAGCGTAAGCATTCTGAATAAAGTGATTGTGTGTTATGTGCATATGTATTATTCACACTCTATAGTATGGTCTGTGATACCACACACACACACACACACACACACACACAACGTCCTTAATGGAGCACTTACAGCATTTTCTACATTTGCGATGCACCCATCTCTAAGTGATCAAGACTCACTCTTCCTCCATGGCCATCATTCCCTTATCATATCTTACAGCATTTATACTAAACCCTTAATATCTTCTAAGATTAAGAGGGCTTAAAACATGACTGTGATGACACGTGATTTTCATTTCACCGTCACTAGTTATCCTACCCATACTCAGATACACAAGAGCTGAACAAAATCGAGAAAGGAAAATAAGACTCATGTTGGTGAAAGTACAAGAGGAAAAGAGGTGGCCATGGAGAGTTACATGCGAGGCTGTGTGGTCCGGACTAGAGGCATTTGAAGTATTGAGAGAAGCGAGAAACAGGAGTGGGCTGTCTTGGTGGGCACAGAAGAGTTCCCTGTCCTGTCAACCTGTCACCTACAGCACTTTTGGGCTTGCTCCCTGCTGGAGAGGATGGCATGCACTGCAGAATCCTAAGGCATGATGCATTCTTTTCCATAGGGGGAGCGATGGAGCTTTATAGATGAAACAAGATGCCTGCCAAAGAAAATAGGCTTTTTTCCTTCTAATTGTAACAGCTTAATAACATAAGGGATAGGGCAGGAAACTTCTTAAAATTCTGGGCAGCTGCGAACTTGCTGCTGGTTCTCTGCCAGCCCACCGCACCTGCAGCATCTCCCCACTAATATTTCAAAGTGTCAGCGTAAGTGGCCCAAGAGCCGCCTGCACAACTATGGTAATTGCTGGGATATGCCTCGACCAGCTGAGATAATAGGGCGCCAAGAAGCAGGGGAAAATGTCAACAGCTGGGGTTCATGCTACTAATTTTGTTTTCTTTAAACTTCATGGAATGACAAATCCCACTAAGAGCTAATCCAGAATTATACAATTAGGAGTTGCTTTATTTTTTTAATGCATGTGGTCAGTTGATAAATGCATAGCAAGCGTGCATGAAAAATACAGATACTTTCTCCTCCTGCATTTATGGTGAGCATCGGGCCAAGTGACCGTCACAACTGCAGCCTTCTCCCTACCAAGCTCCAGGCAGCAATGCGTCTGCACGGTTACCATGTGATAGCACATCCATTTCCGTTTCCTTACATATTCTCAAAGCTCTGTTACTCTGTCTGGGGAAGAGAAACAGACTACAACATGCTGACTGCGCTATGCGACTATAGCGTCTCACCATAAACAGATTAACAATGACAAAGCTCTGAACAGGGCGGAGATGACACCTATGTCTATTGTTAGAACCGAGCATGGTGCCCAGAATAAGGAAGCTGCTCAGCATATATATTCAAAGATGCAGTGGAAGCTATTACGTGTTATACAAATTTTAAAAGTTGTTAATTTTCATTTCTGTAGTCTAATTCATCATGATGCTAGTACTCCTAGAAATACACAGAAATACAAGCCTCACTTCAAAACATGTCCAATACATAAGAGATGTTATGGGCAAGGAAGAGTTAAGCACTATAAAAATAAAAGCCATATTATATTATCTATGTCTTTTATACATTCAATTGTATATGTCACTAATAATATATAATAAACACTTTTATAATACAAAGCAAAAAATGGTGCATGGGTAATTGAACAGAAGTATGACACATATGCTGTCTGAATCTAGAAGCTTAGACTGATAGCCATATTATGCACAATAAGAATAACAAGAGTAGTGATAATATAAAATAAGATGGCAGCTAACCCATTGATTTCTTTACACAAGGCACTGTGATGAAGTATATTCATGAGCATGTATTGCTTGCAACAACTTTCTGTGATGATTCTGTTATTCACTTCCTGTTTCTGGTGAGGAAACTGAGGCTTAGAGAATTTAAGTCTGGTACCTAAGGAGGAGCGAGGCAGTCTGTGTCCACTACTACAGTCAACTGTGGTCCCAATGCATTAAATAGGAAATTCCCAAATATACGATTCATACATTTTTGGCGGGCTTGCAAATTAACGCAGCTGCTGTGGAGATCAATATGGAGGTTCCTCAGAAGACCGGGAATAGAACTACGATAGGACTCAGCTATACCACTCCTGGGTATCTTCCCAAAGAGAGAAATATTCTGAAATATTCTGAAATATTCTGAAACCAGAATATTTCAGTAATACATGCAAATCTATGTTTATAGCAGCAATATTCTCAACAGTCAAATTATGGAGCCAGCCTCGGTGTCCATCAGCAGATGAATGGATTACAAAACTATGAGATACACACACAATAGAATTCTACTCCACCATAAAGAAGAACAAAACTATGTCATTTGCAGGAAAATGCTGGAACTAGATATTATGCTAAGTGAGTTCAGCCAGTCACAAAAAATGAAGGGTCATATGTTATCCCTCATATGTGGAAGCTAGGGAGAAATTGGGATACAAAAGGGACCCCAGACAAAGAAGGAGAAACCCCAGTGGAGGGATGGAGGGGCCTAGAGAAGGGAGGTGGGGGGGGAGGAGATCCGATGAAGGAAATACTTCAGTCGACGACAGGATGTACATACACAAAATTATCAATGCCCATCTCAATATTGTACATGGAGAAGAGGGAGAGGGTACGGGGAGTCGGTGCTGTGTGCATGTGTGTCTCTCTCACCCTGAACTTCGTCATAATGTATGATTACAATACACCAATAATAATAAAAAAATTAAGTTGCATGTCCTTCTAGGCTATGTGAGGGAATTCCAAGCCATCTCACTCTTATCTGGTCCAGAAAATGAATCATCTCTGTCCAGAGTATCTGTGCTGTGTACACCACAGTGGGCTTCACGGTCACTCTGTGGTTGTGTCAGGTATCAGATTGTCTGCCCTGGTACTTGCAGAACCTGTTCAAGTAACCCTTATTTTACTTAGTTATAGTCGCAAACAGGGGAGCAGTGGTATTGGCAATTCAGATATGCCAAAAAGAAGCCATAAATACTTCAAGTAAAACAGCGAACGTTTTCAACGTAGGAAATAATAAAAAAATCATGTGTAGATTTTGCTATGATTTACAGTTATTATTGTTAATCCCTTAGTGTGCCTAACTTATAAGTTCAACTTTATCAAAATGTTTACCTATTGGAAAGAAACGTGGCTTACATAGGGGTCAGTACTATTTGTGATTTTAGGCACTCAAAGCTGGTTGTAGAATATATGCCTGCAAGGAAGGGAGGATTACTATATATTACTCTGTGCCGTTTTATAGCAAACTTCTTGATTTGACCTTTCACATTTATATCTATAATCTTCTTGGGAAAATATCTGCATATGGAGTGAGGTAGAGATGCAAGATACACTTTAATTTCTATATAGATATCCAAAACTTCCCCAGGTGGATTTATTGGAAAAGAAAAAAAAGGAACACCTTCCATCTTCTCTGATTTGCTACTTTCGTCCACATGTGCACATTTCATTTCCAAACTCTCAGTTTCACTGTTCTGTTTCTACACTTTTGAGTTGATATCTCATGTTCTTATTTTTTTTTTTTTTTTGCAGTACCGGGGATAGAACCCAGGGGCGTTCTACCTCTGCGCTACACTCCTGCACCCCTGGCCCTATTTTTTTATGCTTTATTTTGAAACCGGGTCTCACAAAGTTGCGGAGGGCCTCACTAAGGAGAGAGAGAGAGAGAGACAGAGAGAGAGAGAGAGAGAGAGAGAGCGAGCCGAGGCTGGCCGTGAACCCGGATCCTCCTGTCTCCGCCTCCCAAAGTACTGGGATTACAAGTGTGCGCCACCACGCCCGGCATAGCTCATGTTCTATAACTGTAGCTTTAGGGACAGTCTGTAAGTATGGTGATGTAATTCTCCAATTTTGTTATACCATTCCAAGATTATTTTAATAATTTTGACCCTTCGCATTTCTCCATGAATTTTAGAATCAGTGTGGAACATTTTCCAAAGAAAGGCCCATTGGAATTTCGGTTGGGATTGCAGGAGAAAATTATTTGTGACTATGGGATGCAGTAAAAATTGTAGTAATAAAAATATTTATAGCCTTAAATATTTGTATTATTATATAAGGAACAATTGCAATGACTAACGATAAGAAGGGTAAAAAAGAAAGAAGTAATAAAACATAGAATATCAAATATGTAGGTTAAAATATTTAATTCATAAAAAGTGAAGAAAATGGTTTCATATATTATGATGGATGAAGTGTAAAATTATGACAATACCTGTAAATTGCTATATAGAGAAATGTAAAAATAACAATATTAAAGACTTTTTCTTAAATGACTTATCTCTAGAATGAAAACAAATGACTCCAATTATTAGGAAATAATGTACATCTATGAAAGGTATTAAAATCATCAAACTTCAACTATTTTCCAGGATCACATGATTTATAGTTGCCCTTAAAAGTCTTTCATGATTTTTATAAAATTAATATGAAATTTTCTATATTATAAGTTAAACAGAAAATATTTAGTGGGGTGTGGTGGTGCACACCTGTAATCCCAGTACTTGGGAGCCTGAGACAGGAGGATCGCAGGTTCAAGGCCAGCCTCAGCAACTTAGTGAGGCCCTCAGTAGCTTAGTGAGACCCTGTTTCAAAATAAAAAAACAAAATAGGGCTGTGAGTGTACCTCAGAGGTAAAACACCTCTGGGTTCAATGCCCAGTTCCACAAAATAAAATAAAATAATAAAATAAAAATAAATAAAATAGTGACGTGGGTGTAGCTCAGAGGTAAGACGCCCCTGGGTTCAATCCGCAGTTCCACAATACCCTGGCAAGTGAGGTTAGCAGTGTGTGACAACCTGTCCTCCAGACGTGGAGAGAGAGTCGTAGAGTGAGCTCCCCTATGCACACATCTCCTTGTCAACAGCCTCTGTGATTCTAGTAATGTCTGAACAACTACCACACAGTGACTCGGTAGTATAAATGTTGTGGAAATCGTGGAGATACATCAATTACCCAGTACTAATGGTGGAGGGATTTCCAGAGGCTGAGGCAGTAGTGGACAGTTCTGACTTTCCTGGGGTAACCCCATACACAGCTTCAGGAAGAATTCTAAGGATGTCTGCTTTTCTTGGTAGCTTGCAAAGTCATAGAATTAGGGGCCATCTTTTGTCTCTTTGTCTCTAGACCTTAGCACAGTGTCCAGTACCTAATATCGCTGAAAATTGTTCACCACTACGTATTTATGCCTCAGTGTTCTTCTCAGACTATATATGCCCAGCAGTCAGGGTACTTCTCACACCTCCTTCCTGAGACCATGTGGCACACAGCCAGCTTCTGAAATATTTGCTCAATTGAATCAGGTCTTCAGTCTGCTTTGTCTTATGTCAGTTAACAGAGCTCTGGGGGAAGAATGGGATTTCTCTTTTCCTCTGTCTCTTCTATGACCTGGACTATCAGGATATAGTCAGTTTATTATAAACTATTAAATAAAATCTAATTTGTTTATGGTCTACCAATTTACAAAAAAATATTATGAACACTAAAAGGGTTTTTTAAAGTTGTTTTGGTGTGTGTGTGTGTGTGTGTGTGTGTGTGTGTGTGTGTGTTAATGGCAGTTGAACCCAGGAGCATTTTACCTCCAAGCTACACCCCCAGACCTATTTAATTTTTATTTGGAAACAGGATCTCGCTAAGTTTCGGAGAGCCTAGCTAAGTTTCTGAGGCTGGCTTCTAACCTGTGATCTTCATGTCTCAGCCTCCCAAGTACTGGCATTATGGGCGTGTGCCACTACCTCCGGCTTTAAAAGATTTTGTTACTACAAAGAAGACAGGGATTGAAAATAAGAGATCTTGCCCCAGTCTCAGTTTAAGAAGCAATTCAGTCAAATTCGGCTATCTTACATATGGTTGGGGTAAGGTGTGGGTGTGTTTCCAAAGTTTCAGGCGTTGGAAGCTTGGTCCCTAGTGTGAGGTGTGGAAGGTGGTGAGACCTTTAAGATGTGAGGCCTCATGGGAAGTTCTCAGATCACTGGAGAAATTGCCCTCCTGAAGGATGAAGACAGCCCTCATGGGACCCCTGAGCTCTTGTGACAGCAAGTTGTCGTAAGAGCTACACAACCTTTAAATTGTTCTCCGACTTCCTGTTTGGAGATGTGATCTCATCTTTGCACACCTGCTCCTGCCATTTTGATACCATCTACCACGAGGCCATCACTGGAGGCCCAACCAGGGAGGCCCCACCTGCTCTTGGGTTTTGAACCTTCAGAACTATGAGCTAAACCAACCTCTTTCTAAAAAGTTAGCCTGCCCCAGGTATTTCCTTATAGTAAGAAAAGATGGACGAATATATAACATGATTCACATTTCAAAAGTAAGATAATCATAGTTGGTGTCAAGTGGTGCCTGCCTTTTTTCTTCATTCTTTATTCTACTGTTCACTTATCCTAGGTTTTAGTGTCATTTCTATGTGAATGGAACCATCTAGCCTCAACTTCCAACATGCCCTGTCTCACTTTAACAAGCAGCCCTCTTTTCTCTTAATGTGACTTACTCTGTCTTTAAACCATTGCATTCTACATTCCTTGAAATGGCTCTCTAAGGTTTCCTGGTCTAGCTAAATATTACGCCTTCTTCAGCACTTCATAAATCATTGGCCTCTTTTTCTAGGAAGACCTCTCCAGGTGAAGTCTGTAGCGTCTACACTTACATACACTCAAGCTTGGCTCATGTCTTCAGAAATCAAGTTCCTGGAAGCCAAGATTGTGTTTTATTTGTTCTATCTTCTGTACTAAGCAGAGTAAGGGACACAAAGTAAGATATTAAAATGTTTAGGAACAGATGGAAGGGCCCAGTGGTTCTCAGCTGGGAATGATTTTGTCCCCACCCCTAAGGGTACATGTGACAACATGTGAAAACATTTTGGTTGATACAACTGCAGGGTGCTACTAGCATCTAATGTTGGAGCTATGGAAGGTTCTTGAAAAATAACCTACAATGTCTAGGATAGCTCCTCAACAAAGTACCAATAAGACGGAGGCTGAGAATCCTTAGGCTATTTGCTCTCTCCTGCATCCCCCCCTTTTTTGAATCCCTAAGATTTTGGGGTGTTCTTCAAGTGAGGAAACTCAGACTGATTCCTTATTTTGAGAATTTTAGAATCTTTTACATTATAAAGGCTTCATATAGTCTAAAGTAAATTGAGATATAAAGGACACAAATAGAGTGGTGGTATTTGCAGAAGTCCTTTCCATCAGCAGTGTCTAGCGTGCTAGAATTGAGGACACCATTATTTCTTGAGTGAGACCATTGTGTCTTCTTTTAATGGGTGCATGCATAATGAAACCCTACATTCATTTTCTACAGCCCCGAATATGCTCAATCCTGGACTCATGAAAGAAGACCAGGCTTCTCACTGGCCTGGCATTTAAATCTGCAACATTGGCCAAGGAAGTCTCTTCATTTTGGCTCATCTCCATTCTTTGCTTTGGTCTTCTTTAGTATGTACTACTCATTAATTGGTTTCTTTCTTTTTATGCATTCTTAGTAACTTGTTTCAACTGATAGGAAGACAAATGCAAAGCATTTGTTCTTAAATTAATGAAAATGTAATGCCTCCCAATCAAGTTTTCTGGTTAAAATTGTGAACACAGAAAGAAAATTCAACACCAAGTTCATCTAATGTAGTTAAAATTAGCTACCAATTTCAAGTCACGTTGCAGAATAAATTAATTAGAGTCCAGTGCTTGCCAGTGTACATGTTGTTATTAATTACCCAGTAGTACTCCCCAAACTGTTTGTGTTTGAGAAATAATTGAATTTTTAAAGCATTCCTGGAACACAAAGAGGTTTCCTTCAAAGACTGTGCAGAATGCAAAAAACAACCCTTCCCAAACTCAAGAGATTTTATTTATGAACATAAAGAAATACATACCAATTTTATAACCAGGAAGACAAATAACCATGGATATAGTCTAAGCATAGCAAACATAAAGAGTGTATGTGTATGTGTACATCTTCTGCAGTCAGATAAATGTATAGAGATGGTGAGATAGGCAGATGGTAGAGATATTGAAATAGCAGAAGAGAAATATAAATGCACACAAACACATAAACAGCCCATAAGCACATGCATATAGCAAACACAGTCTATTCTCCTGGTTATTAATACATGCTCACTGTCAAACTTTTAAAAGACACACACCACAAAGTACAATACAGTATAAAAAAACAGCACATGCAACTACTCTTACCACTGGGCAAAAAAAAGTGTTGTCCATTTTTTTATTTCCTTAATATTTATTCCATGCACTTATTTCTGCAGTAAAATGCACACACACACACACACACACACACACACACACATGCACACACGTATGTTGTATTATTAGATGGATTTTCTACATAGAATTTATTATCCTGCCTTGTATCATTTAACCTATTGCGAACAATTTGCCCATTCATTAAATTTCCTTTTACCATGGCTAAGTTATAGTATAACCTTTCATTGAAAATGTTTCTTTATCATTGCAAATGGCACTGAAATTACCATTGTCTATAAAATGTCTTCACATGTGTTTTGTTTTGAAAATGAGATAATACCAAAGTTTACAAGATTTTTGTCTGAATGCATTATACTATATACATTCCATCAATTCATAAATATTATTTAAAAGTGGCATTTAGTGAACACTTAATATTTCATTTGATACTTATTTGATTATTGCCTTAGTTCATAATTAACATCCCTGGTTAAAGGTATAATCATATATAAGGTTATTTGTGTAAGTTGAAAATTTCCCCACTGAGATGTTTTTCAACTTTTATTATTAACAATTAAAACATCTGTCACATGCACTGTCGTAAATGCTCCATTTTATTCCAGAAAATAAATTAACAGCTTGATAGGCAAAAACATGTATTATTGTATTTATATTCATTTCCTTGATTACCAGTGAGAGTTGACCTGCTTCACATTTAAGAACAATTTTTGGTTTTTCATTGCAATTTGCCTACTTTTACCAGTGATGAGCTTATTTTCCTTCTTATGGATTTCTGGAAATGTTGAGTTTTATTTGTTTCTTTAGACATATGAAGGGCTTTCTTCTGGAAGTGATCAGAGTGCTATTTATTATCCCCTATTTTCTTTTTCCCTTCTCTTTACTTACTATGCAGAAGGAAGTTTGGGCTCAATGTTTGTCTATGGGTAAAGTGATTGGATGACCCTTGACTGTATTCACTCTCTAAAGTGCAAGATTACAAGACAGTCTCCATGAATTTCCAGGCAGGATGATTTCTGCTGTGGTATCTGTTCCGGTCAGCATTCTTGCAGCTATAGTCTAAAAGATTGATCACATAACTTAGAGGAAAGAAGACTTATTTTCTTACGGTTGTGGGTTCAGTCCATGTGAGGCCGGGGACCATGGATCTCAGGGCATGGCGGTGGGAGGCAGACAGAGGTGGAGACATGCATGGGCTGTGCTCCTCACATCATGGAGGCCGGAAGCAAGAGGACGATCAGGGGGAGGAGGAACCGGATATAATCTCCAAGGCCGCACCCCCAGGGACCACCTCCTCCAGCCACACTCTACTGGCCTACTGGGTACCACCCAGTAAATCCATTACAATGACTTTATCCACTTCTGGGATTAAAACCTTCATGATCTAATTATATCAGCTCCAAACATTAATAAGTGAGCTCTTTAGGGGACATTTTATATCTAACTATAACAGTAGCCAATCTACAAATCAGCAGAGGACCAGCTAATCCTTACTCAAAGGGAGTCCTCATGCTGTCCCTCAGTCCCTCTGCCCTTATCTCATCAGATATTTCAAATACTAAGATGTCTAAGCAGCGGATAGATAAGGGACATTCAAAAGGTATTAGGGAGCTGGGTGTTTTGGCACATGTCTGTAATACCAGTACTTAAGAGGCTGAGACAGGAGGATTGCAGGTTTGAGGCCAGCCTTAGCAATTTAGCGAGGCCCTCAGCAACCTAGGGGGACCCTGTTCCAACATAAAAAATGAAATTCAGCTAGAGGTATAGCTCAGAGGTCAAGTATCCCTGGGTTCAATTTCCAGTACAGCAAAAAAAAAAAAAAAAAAAAAAGGTATTAGGGGTTTTGTTCTCTACCTCTGCAATCATGGTAATGTGTCTGCTCCAAAAGCTATTGTTGGCATCTTCCGGAGGTAGTCTAGATCCACTTGGCTGGGTCCAGGTAAAGGTTTCCTCAAATTTCATTGACTCTTTAACATTTCAAAGCCGTCTAATAAGTCTCTAAAATACACGAATTTGAAATTCAAGTCACGATAGGAGTTGCCTAGTCAAATTGAAAGTTATCATAGAATTAAAGCAGCCTCTAATTCAGAGATTGATCCATAGGCTCCCACTGGTCCAGGAACGGCTTGTCGCCAATCTCAAAAAAGTACAGAAGTTAAGAATCATCACTTAGACATTCTTATAATTATTTGATTTTTGTGGCAGAATTATTATATTTTATAAGATTATCCATTTGCAATAGACTGGGAGAGAAAAACAAAAACAAAACCCTGTCCCTCTATCTGGCACTCTATGGACACTGGATGCTGCTCTCTGCTAAAGCCAGGGTCTCTACTCACAAGCAGTTGACAGGTGGTCATGATTTACCCCTCCCCCAGTCGTTTAGCCCCATTTCAACTACTGCTTTCTTTGTTGATTGGTGGTATTTTTTCTTTTCTTTTTTTTTTCTTGGATAGTTTTTTTTGGGGGGAAGGGGGACCTGGAAATCCCCAAAACATAATACATGTATTCATCACACTGTTTGGAGAATGAGCATGAGAAAAACCCCATAAAAGATGCAAGATTTCATGAAGTGAGTAAAAATCATGTTACAAAACAAATATTACAGAAACAGAACAGCAAATTAGGAGTTGGTGTACTAGATCAGTTATTTTAAAAGGGAAAAATAATTGGTAAAGGTGATAGATAATTCAAACAGAAGCGTTTATGTATGGAGCGGCTGAGAAAGGGGCTTGGAGAGACTAATAAAACAAAAGGCTATATTGGCAAGAATCAGAGTCCTCTTGGTGGTGGAGTAGAAAATGTCACAAGGTAAAGATGTCACTTTCCCTCCATTTGTTCTACAGGTTTAGTGTAATTCTTACCGAAATCCCAGGAAGGGGATAAGACATAGACAATTGTATTCTGAGATTTATCTGTAAAGTTATAGGCCTTAGAATAAAAACTCTTTAGAAGAGAATAAAATAGGAAAATCACTCTGCCCAATGTTACAACATCTGTCAGAATGGCTAATATTACACACATACACACACAGACATGGCTAATATTACACACATAACACACACACACACACACACACACACACACACACACACACAATGGTAACAAATACTGGTGAGAATGCACAGAGACCCGGTAACCCAGCCATTGCTGGTGGGAATGTAAATTGGTACAGCCACTCTGGCAAACAATTCAGGATTTCTTACCAAACTAAATACATAATTACTGACATCGGAAGCAGCACTGGTACTCTTGGACGTGTGTCCCATAGAGATGGAAACTTGGGTTCACGCAGATAGGGGTGCAGATGAGTCCAGAGGGTTTAACTGCAACAGCCCCAGACTAGAAGCAGCCCAGATGTCCTTCAACCAACTGTTCTATATCATGGCGCATGCTCAGTGGTAAAAGAAAAAAACAAGTGGTACGCATAGCTGTGTGTTTTTATTTATATAACTTTCTTGAAATGAAGGGGAAAAAAAAGCTAAATGAAAAACGGACTCAGGGCTGCCATGGGTTAGGATGAAATGGGAGTGTGGAGACAGGATGAGGTTATCAAAGCCTAACAGGAGGGGATTCCTAATGGCATTAGACTGCTCTGTGTCTTGACCATGGTGGTGAACCCTCACATCTCATCTGTGCATGTGTTAAGATCTGACAGAAATAGCCAGGAGCAACAGTGCATGCCTGTGACCCCAGTACTTGGGAGGCTGAGGCAGGAAGATCAACTAAGGAAGACCCTCAGCAATTTAGCAAGACCTTGTTTCCAAATAGAAAATAAAATTTTAAAAAATGGGGCTGAGGGTGTAGCTTAGAGGCAGAATGCCTCTGGGTTCAATCCCCAGTACCTACCTCCTTCCCCAAAAATGATTGCATAGAGCTAAATATACACATACTATTAAATGAATATAAGTTCAACTGTAGACATGTGAAAAGAATCAGTGTATTTCATCCAAGTCAGTGGCCTGAATGTGACATTATTTTTAGCATATAGCACCTTCAGTGAAACTAGGGGTAAAAGTTACACAGGGTGTCTCCCTCTCTCTCTCTCTCTCTCTCTCTCATTTTCATGACTACATGTGACCTAATCATTATCTCAACATTCAAAATATAATTTAAAAAATGATCCCATGAGTGTCAAATATAAAGCTAAGGCTATAATTATCACATGATTTTGTTTGAAAATTGAGCGATGAAGTAGAACATTCTACTTTTTCTATTATAATGATCATTACATAGTATCTTGATACATTTTAGTCATATTGCACAGGAGAAAGTCCTTATCAAATTGCTCTGTTATCCAACACTGAAATTTTAGTGTCCATTATCCATGGATTCATTTTGAAGGACGGTTGTTTCTATAGTAATTATTGGAGGAAAATGAAGACCTTCTTGCACAGAAATGACAAAGTCTTCAGGAACTCTACTACAAAATTCTCTGCGATGCAAAGGCATGGATGGTATCCTACTCAGCATTTTCACAGCTATAATCCAAAGACCTGCCTACATAACTTAGAGGAAGGAAGATTTATTTGCTCACTGTTTGGGGATTTTGAGTTCAGTCCATGTGAGGCCGGGTCTGCAGAGAGAGGGAGAGAGCAAAGCTTTGCTCTCACATCATGGAGGCTGGAAGCAGAGAGCAAGCCAGAGGAGGAGGAACCATATATAATCCCCAAGGATGCACCCCCCCAGGCACCCACCTCCTCCAGTTACATCTTACCAGCCCTGGCCACCACCCAGCTAAAGGTCAACTCTGAGTTTAATATGTCTCTCCAGGGGTGCTCAATGTCTAACCATGACAGATGGTTATGACTCTTGAATCTCCTGTGGTTCCCTGGAAGAAGGTATCAGCAGAGAGGGTTTGATGGAGGACCAAGAGCCAGGGTGGGACACAGAGTCCAGGGTCCTACTCAATGTCAACTTTGCATTTGAGTAAGTGACAGACCGGTGCAGGGGCACAGGTGTCAAGATGCCACCTGCCATCTGCTCAGGCTAGCAAGCCTGTTCTTTTTCAAAGAACATCGCTTGTTTCCGGCTCAGCTGCTACCTGGGCTGCTCATTTCAGCTCCGAAAGGTAAACAAACTAGTGGGAAATTCCTTCACGATGCTGGCATCGATTTGGCTGTCAGTCTTGGGGTTTGGTGTTTTCACATTCTGTGGCTTCTAAGGTTTTGTTAGAGGAAACTGGGAGAATCGGAGTGACCAACGGTGCCTCGGAGACCGTCAGGAGTCGGAGGGCTCTGCTCATCACCTTCCAAATTTTACATGGTCTGTTTGATGAGATTGAAAGTGAAAAGTGTCTGTTTGAAAAGATTTGAATTTTGGTGCAAGAAATTATACTGATTTTTTTCTGATGAGCCTATTTCTTTTTCTTTTTTTTTTTTAAGTCAGAGTTGGGTGTGGTGGCACATGCCTGTAATCTCAGTATTTAGGAGGCTGAGACAGGCAGATGCAGGTTTGAGGTCAGTCTCAGCAACTTAGCGAGTCCCCTCAGCAACTTAGTGAGACCCTGTTTCCAAATAAATAAAACAGGGCTGGAGGTGTAGCTCAGAGGTACAATGCCCCCTGTGTCCCATCCCCAGTACCACAAGAAGAAGTGAATAAATAAATAACTAAATAAAGTAATTAATTAAGTAATTGATTAATTTTAAAAATTCAGAATAATATAGCTTTATAACTTCTAAAATCTTGACTGTATTCATTTTTGTATTTAATATATCCATATCAAATATCTATTTCGTCTTTATTTTGGCTAAGAATTAGCATGAAACTCTATTTGAGCCTTTCTTCCGAAATGTATTTAACCTCTCTGCAATATGGGGAAATAAGCATTTATTTCCAACTAATATGTGGTGATGAATTTATTATTTATTAAATTCTTGCGTCTGATTCTGAGCTCCAGTTCCTATGATCTGTCAATATTTACTTTCACCACACCGTATTTATCACGAGGCTTTGCAACTTCTATAACCGTAAAGGAGTTTTGCTGATTTTAGTATCATTGTTTTGCATGATTTCCTTGAATATTCTTGTTCGTTTACTCTGATAAACTTACATGTTACTTTTTCAAGGTAAAGGAATGTTCCACTTTATTTTTAATTGTATCCCATTAAGCCCACACATCGATTTCAAAAGAATCATCATTTTTTTTGCAACATTGAGTCTTCATCTTCAGTCCTGCGATATATATATTTCTCCATTTATTCAACTTTTATGACCCTCCGTAAAGTTTTATGATTTCTTCAGAGCAATCTGGTAATTACGAGTTATAGTTATTGCTGGGAGATTTTTATATTTTCTTGCTCTTTTAAATTGAATCTTCAACTATATTCCTCAAAAAGTCATATTGATTTAACTATGTGGTATATAAGAAAACACATCGGTTTTTCCATTTTTACCCGTGGTAAGCGAGACGGCCTACATCACAGTGAGACTATCGCAGTGGGGCTATTTGAAGAACTTCCTAACTAGAGTGTTGATGATGTGGTACCCAAACAATAGATGCCTTCCGTCAGTTCACTGAGCAAAAAATAGTCATCCCTTGTGTGCATCACACAGAAAATTCTTCATTAGTATATATTGTTATGTAAAATATATTTCCATCCAAACACTTTTGACTTCATTCCTGGTTTTGTGCAGAGTGTCCAAAAAGGAGTATATTTATACTCTTATTGCTGAATCTATCCATTACAAAGAAAAAAAAAGTTCAACATTTCCTGAAGTCAGGGAAATTCAGGACATCATTGTTTAAGGATGCTACATTGCTACATTGCAGTTTCTGAATTTTTCCCAAGTTTCTCTTATTTGTTCACGTCGAGTAACAGAATCTCTGACGCTAGGGTTCACGATGCCAGAGAGGAACCTTTGTAGACCAGGAGCTACAGAGCATTGTTTGTCTTGTAAATCTCAAAGTAACAGCACCACATGCAGAAACTTAACCTATAAAATGTTGATTATCGATGATTCCCAAGGATATAAATGATCAGTTGTATCTTACCATCTCAGTACCTCCTCCAAAAGGATAATTAGGCAACTTAGGTTGCAGTATTATCTGACTGGATGCTGTAAATCCAGCTAACACTTGTCAGGAGGCCTGAGGCATCTTTAAATCACAGATCTTAATGAAGACTTTGTCAGGGCCTAGCTGAGTAAATTTGTTTTAAGGATCAAAGGGAATTACATTTCCTTTTGTCCCTCTATATTCTGGATAGAAACAAAGGGAGAAATTAGCTTGGAAAGTTAATTACTTGCTGCTGGGTTGAAACAAAAACCCTACGAATATTGTCCTAAATACTTCTCTGGTAATCATTTAAAGACACGAGGCTAATTATAAGCCAAGTGCAAATCAAATTTAAAATTAACGTTGGAATGAATTATTGCATAAAGGGTGGATTTTTTTTATGGTCAATGCATATTCCTAACCTAAAAGGTAGACTATTTTAATGTAAAAATTGAGGCATTTACTATAGAAACACCAAGCTGGGCATGGTGATACATACCTATAACTTCAGTACTTGGGAGGCTGAGATAGGAGGATCACAGGTTCGAGGACAGCCTCAGCAACCTAGTGAGGCTCTCAGCAACCTAACAAGACTGTGTTTCAAAATGAAAGAAAGAAAGGAGAGGAGAGGAGAGGAGAGGGGAGGGAAGGGGAGGGGAGGGGAGGGGAGAGGAGAGAAGAGAGGGAAGGAAGGACTAAAGGCATAGCTTGGAGGTAGAATTCCCCTAGATTTAATCCCCAATACCACACACACAAAAAAAAAAAAAAAAAAAAAAAAAAAACTATAGAGACACTAACCAGAAAACTCCAGTGCATTTTATTACTCTACATCCTCCTCCTTATCCTTCCAAAGAGAAAGCCAGATTTGCCCAGAGGAGGAGACAGGGGATGTTGCATTCTTCTCTCTCTTCCAGATATTGCTGCTCTGTTGTGCTGCGTCACAGAGAAAGGAGAGAGACCATGGAAAGGCTTTCTCTAGCTCTCTCCTGGGCCGGTGTCTCCAATTTAGCCATTTGAGGTTTGGTTGACATGACTCTATGTCTTATTCATCTGCTATGGGTTGAATTATATCCACTCAAGAATATGCACTTAAGTACTTAAACTTTAGTACCTCAGACTCTGACCTTATATGGAAATAAGGTCTTTATGGAGGTAGTAAACTTAAAATGAGGTCCTAAGGGTGCATTCCAATCCAACCCGACTGGTGTCCTTATAAAAAAAAAAAAGGATGGCCGGGCATGGTGGCGCACGCTTGTAATCCCAGTACTTGGGAGGCTGAGACCGGAGGATCCAGGTTCGCGGCCAGCCTCAGCTACTTACTCATCTACTTTGTAAGGATCTCCACAACTTCGTGAGACCCGGTTTCAAAATAAAATATAAAAAATAGGGCTGGGGGTGTAGCTCGGAGGTAAAATGCCCCTGGGTTCAATCCCCGGTACCGCAAAAAAAAAAAAAAAGGAGGGGAGGATCTGGAGCTAGAGGGAAGATGATGTGAAGGTACAAAAAGAAGGTCATGTAAGGTGAAGACAGAGACTGGAGCAATGGATGGACAAGCCAACAGCACCAAGATTGCAAGCAAATCATAGCAAATTAGAAGGCGGATGTGGAACAGATTCTGTCTCACAGACCTCAGAGGGAGGGAAGCACACCTGCCAATTCCTCAATGTCAGCCTTCTGGCTTCCTGAACTGTGCGATGATACATTTCCGTGGTTTAAGCCACTCAGTCCCTGGTACTTTGTTATAGGAGCTTCAGGGAATGAATATATCAGCCAAAGAAGACAAATTTCAACTTCTTTATTTATTTTTTTGGTGGTACCAGGGATTGAACCCAGGGGCATTCTACCTCTGAGCTACACCCCCGGCCCTATTTTTTTTATCCTTTATTTTGAAACCGGATCTCACAAAGTTGCGGAGGGCCTCACTAAGTAGCTGAGGCTGGCCGCGAACCCACATCCTCCGGTCTCAGCGTCCCAAGTACTGGGATTACAAGCGTGCGCCACCACGCCTGGCTCAACGTCTGTGTAGAAATTCTGGCTGCTCCTTGAAAGGCACATGCACAAGAATGCAGAAAAATAAAAGAAATAACCTAAAATTTAGATTGCTTCCTCAGAGACAGAGTTTATAGTGTGAATCCAATCAAGTTAATGTTTTACTAAAACAAAACATCAATATTTTATGTATTTATTTATTTATTTATTTATTTATTTATTTATTTATTTTGGTACTGGAGAGTAAACCCAGGGGCAGTCTATCTCCATGCTACACCCCTAGACCTTTTCATTTTTTTTTGTTTTGAAACAGGGACTCTCTAAGTTGCTGAAGCTGGTCTCAAACCTGCGATCCTCCCATCTCAGTCTCCTAAGTACTGGGATTATAGGCATGCACCACCATGCCCAGCTAACATCAATACTCTTTCAAGCAAAATAGCAAAGTCCAGGGTCTCCCAATGTGTTGGCTACAATGCCAGATTACTTGGCCAGGAAAATAAAAGTAGAGACCTTGAATTAAGATGACTCGTATTTCTTAAAGGCAATTAAAGCTATTATAACATTGCCCAATACAAGAAAGTAAAATATTCTTGTAATAATGAAAATATAAAACATACAGGCAGAGAAACAAAGGTAATTTATTTATTTTATTGGTGCATTGTAATTTTACATCATAGTAAGATACAGAGCGATAGGAACATACATGGACACAACACATGGAGCATTTTTCTCTGGGTCCCACTTCCTCCGTCCCCTTCCCTGTAAATGTGTTTGAGATTGGCATTGCTATTTTAACATATGTATGTAGCTTTATTTCAACAGTTACCTCCTTTACATCTCTGTCCTCCCTTCTCCCTCCTCTAATCCCCCTCTATCACTTCATTGGGGTCTCTGCTTGTCTATCTGATGTTACCCTTGTTTTCCAGTTTCTGTCTAGCTTCCACATATGAGAGGAAACATACAATTATTTGCTTTTTGAGAGAGGCTAATCTCACTTAGCATCATATCCTCAAGTTCCATCCATTTTCCTGCAAAGGACATAATTATGTTCTTCTTGATGGCTGAGTAAAATTCCATTGTATGAATATACCACAACTTGTGATCTATTCATCTGTTGATGGACACCTAGGCTGGTTCCATAATTTGGCTATTGTGAATTGTCCTGCTATGAACATGGATGTGCATGTAGTACTATAGTACTGTGACTTCAATTCCTTTGGAAAGATGCCTAGGAGAGGAATCACTGGGTCATATTGTGGTTCCATTTCCATCTTCTGAGAAACCTCTGTAGTGAGCTCCATAGCAGCTGTACTAGTTTGCAGTCCCACCAACAGTGTATAAGACTTCCTATTTTCTCACATCCTCATTAGCATTCATCATTGTTTTTGTTCTTGATGATTGCCATTCTAGCTGAAGTTAGATGGAATCTCAACATGGTTTTAATTTGCATTTCCCTGATTCCTAATGATGTTGAGCATTTTTCATATATTTATTGGCCATTTATATTAGACCAATGAACAGAAGACTCAGAAAAAAAATCCTCATATTTATAGCCAGTTGATATTTAATAAAGGTGCCAAAAATATATGCTGGAGAAAAGATAGTTTTTCCAAATGGTGTTGGGAAAACTGGTTATCCATTTTTAGAAAAATGGAATTAAACCCCAACCTCTCTTCTTGCACAAGAGTCAACTCAATTTGGACCAAAGACCTAGAAATTAGACCAGAAAATTTGAAACTACTAGCAGAGGGCATAGGATCAACACTATAACATATAAGTACAGGTAGAACTTCTTCCATAAGACTCCCAAAGCTCAAGAAATTAAGACAAGAATTAATAAATGGGATGTCATTAAATTAAAAAGCTTTTGTGCAGCAAAGGAAACCATCAAGAATCTAAAGAGAGAGCCTACAGAATGGGAGAAGACCTTCGCCAGCAACCTCTCTGATAGAGGACTAATATCTAGAATATACAAAGAGCTTAAAAAACTCAACACTGAAAAAAACAAAAACAAACCAATCAAAAAATGTGGTCATGTGTCCGTTCAAGTCTTATACCCAATTTTCTAATTGCATTGTTTTCTTGTTTTTGAGTAAATGGTTTATATTCTATATATCATTTGTAATATATATTCTAATCATCATCAGGAGGAGAGATTTGTTGAATTAGTGAATACGTAGTTGGTATAAGAAATAGTATGCATCTTTATTTTAAGGGGTGTTTTCCTTATAAAGTGTTCTAAACTGCTAGCTATTTTCTCCCAGCACTTTAAAGATATGAGGGCAAATAGAATATTTTGATTATGATGCTATCAAATATGGCAAACGGATATTCTTTATCAAAATTTGACCTCTTCTTATGCTTACTTTGACAATCCACCTACTGATGATACATATACGTGTTGCAAAGGAGTGTGAAGTTTGTTGTATTGAGCTTCAGAATCCAAAATTCAGAAAAGTGATGCCTTTTCTGGTTTACTCTTTCCCTTCTAGATGCATCACCAACTCTTCCTCTTATTGTAGCACTCAAATTTCTCAGGACAGGCTTCCTTAACCCTAATCTAGGAACCACTTGCTAAATACTCTAATTATATCTCTCAAAGAGTAAGAATTTTCAAACTATGATAAAACATTCTAAAACTCTGCAGTACTCTTTAACCCCTACATCTGACCCGTTTTGCTGGATTTTTACATGTGGCATATTTTGTTCTTCGAAAACCATGTGAATATTTGGATTTTCTTTTTTTCTTTCTTTCTTCTTTAACTTTTGTTCTTCTGCTATCACCCCTCCCGAGGAATTTCGAGCATGAACATGCTGCTTCACACCATATTTTCTATAGAAGTGGACAAATAAACTTGGCAAGCAAGATTGGCAAATGGGTGCATAAAGAATATTGAAAGCCAGGCATAGTGGCACATGCCTATAATCCCAGACTTGTGAGGCTGAGACAGAAAGATTGAAAATTTGAGGCCATCCTCAGTAACTTAGCGAGGCCCTCAGCAACTTAGTGAGACCCTGTTTCAAAATAAAAAATAAAATAGGCCTGAGGGTATAGCTCAGAGGTAAAATGCCTCTGGATTCACACAGCAGTACCAAATGATGGAGGAGGAGGAGAAGGAGGAGGGGGAGGAGGAGGAAGAAGAGGAGGAGGTGGAGGAGGAGGAGGAGAAAAAGAAGAACAAAAACAACATCAGTTCACTGCTGTTGATGATGTTCCAATCAAAAGCTTAAGTTGATCTGGCATTGAGCGGCCCCTGCACGGAAGTGTGTGCCTTCTTCCCCACTTTCTGCTTTTCCTCAGGACACCACCTTGGCCCCCATAGTGTCAGATGCACTTTGAAAGGAACATTTGAGAAAGGCAGGGCTGAGCTCTGTCTGGAGGTCTTTGTGGCACATCGTCCTTGGACCCTTCCAGAGCAGCCGCCTCCATGTATATGTACGAGGGAATGTTCGCCACTCCCTGCTGCTGTGCATTATTTACTACTGATGAGAACTCTGTACTTGTCGTTTAGCGGACACATCAGGTCATTGCTTTTGATTCCCTTTGGCTCTCAAAGGGCATTTTAAAACAAAAAACAATATTCAGGCTGAATGGCGCAGGTATGCTTCAGGAGAGAAGAGCAGCACACTCAAAGATAGCCTGCTTTTATTAAATGAAAAGTTCACTGCCGGGGAATTAAGCAATCTGATTTTATAGCCTTCTTATTCTATTTCTCTTAAGACGTGAGGTACCTTATTAGTTTATCATGTTATTGGAGACCTACTATATACCTAGAATTGTTTTTAGAGCTCTGATTTCATTTCAACAAGTATTGATCAATCACTTTTATATAGCTTATATTGCCATATATCTAAACTGAGGGGGACATGAATGTAATCCATGATGTAAAACCTATTCCCAAGTTACTTAAAGTAAGAAAATTGGAAGAATACCTGGTTGATACCTATGAAATAATCAGGCAACAAGAGAAAATAAAGTGCAAAAGGAAATGTACACTATGGCAATGGATGTAGCATTCCAAGAGTGTTACTGAGTACTCACAACTGGGAGAGACCTTGGGGCCTTCCTAGAGGAGTAAAAAATGTTATCAATAGTATAGTAGTATCTTAATAAACTAGTACCTGCAGTGAGAAAGCTATGGATGGATCTTGGAAAATAAGAATAAGGATGGATATATTCACAGTTTTATTTGGGTTATTATACATGTGTTTTTGTACATGTTGTTAACAGTACAGTAGTATCCTAATAAACTATTGCCAGAAATGAGAAAGATGTAGGGTAGATGTTGGAAAATAAATTAGAATAGGATGAGTATATTCACAATTTTATTTGGGTTATTATACATGTGAATTGGGCAATGACAACACTAGGCATTAGGGTTATATATACAGTGGTATAATCAAATAGTAAGCTATGTTTATGATGTAATAAGAAGCCTAGAGAAAAGCATTCCAGGGTACACAAAATGATTCCACATTATTATTAATGTCTCAAGATCCCTTTATCTTTTGCTCATCTGGGTTTAGCATATAGTTTTCATCTTCCCAAGATGGCTGCTGCACTTCCAACCGCACATTCCACCTGTCCCAGAAGTTGCCAGGCACTGCTTAGCTCCCCCTTCAGGAATGGAGGACCCGGGTGCAGCAGATCTAAAGCGCTTGACTGTGAGTCCCTACAGGAATTGCCTTAGATCAAAGTCATGCCCACTTCCTGAAGCAGGCATTGTCCAATATCTACTTGACATGGCGCTCAGTCCATTTGTGCAACATGAAGAAGTTCAGAAGGGTCATCTTGTCTTGAAGCTTTGTCTGCTTCCTCTGTTAGCACTGTATCACGCTAGCTCTTCCTCCTGTGCCAAATCCTGCTTCCTTCTCTTCACTCCACAATTTTTTGATCCTATGAGAACTTCTAATAATCTCTCTGTGTGTTAGTTTTAGTCTTAGAGTCTGCTGCCTGAGTGAACCTAGCTATGACATATTTTGAGTAGAAATAAGCTGAATATTACAAAAAAGAAAGGCTGCCCATATCAGGAAAGCCATTTTTTTTTCTTAAATACCCAGGAGAAATGTGATGTGTTCTAATTGACAGAATTGTATTCTGTGGCCACCCTTAGTTACAGGGAAGACTGATAGCACACTTTGGGCTGGATGCATTGCCTTCACAAACAAAATGTGAGATTATCTTCCTTTTCCAAAAGATCCCCAGAGGCGTCTGCACTGGGGAGAACTGAATTACACGGCCACCATAAACAGTAAGCAAGGCTGCAAGATGTTCTTTTTATTTGAGCACACTGTCTCCACGAACAAATATTAGGGCACTGTTACTGGGAGAGAAGGCAAGCATGAAGCTGGATAAATAAATATCCATATTTTTCCACATGTAAAAATAATTATGTTAAAAATTAATACTTGTGAAACTCTTAAATATGTATCAGGTATAATGCTATGAAGATTTATATATGCTGGGTCATTTAATTTTCTCAATATTCCTATTATTAAACCCATAAAATCTGTGGGACTCAGAGATCATTGCTTTCAGATAAACATTGATGTACTACTTATATGATTTTCTTTCTTTAGTAAGACTCAAATAGTTTACACAGAGCTGTAAATGCCTTATATCATCCTCATGATCAATTTGGGAGCTCCAGGTACTAAGCCCATTTATCAGTCTAGTAAACAGGCTTAGAAAACCTAAGTTACCTTCTTGAGGTCACACAGCTGCCAAGATGCAAAACTGGGATTTGGCCCACATCTGCCTGACCCCTTAGCATCCTCTTTTTAGCACTCTGATCCTCATATCTTTTGCTCTGCTTAAAAGATTTCAGCTCTGGGACACTGGTATTTTTTGTGTGACTCAGCTTCTAGGGCACTTGATATATGCTAGTGTTATGGTTTAGATATAGAACAGCCTCTGAAAAAGCCCATGTGTTGATGTTTGGGGTTGATAATGATGAAATCATGAGGGTTGTAATTTCATCAGTGGAGAAATCCATTGTAATGAATTTATTGGTGGGAACTTAGACAGGTAGGGTGTGGCTGGAGGAGGTGGATAACTGGAGGTGTGGTCTTGGAGACTGTGCTTTTGTTCTGGAATCCCCTTTCTCTCTCTTTCTCTCTCCTCTCTCTCTCTCTCCTCTCTCTCTCTCTCTCTCTTTCTCTCTCTCTCTCTCCTCTCTCTCTCTCTCTCTCTCTTTCTTTCTTTCTCTATCTCTCTTTCCCTCCTTCCATCCCTCCCCATCTGTAATATAAAAGCAGGGCACTTGCTCTCTTCCTCTCTCTGCCTCCTGACACGATGCCATGAGCTCTGCCAATATAACCAGGCTTGAGATGAACTGAACCTCTGAAATCTTCAGAACTGTGAGCGAATAAATCTTCCTTCCTCTAGGTTGTGTGGTGGTCGGGATTTTGAGTCACAGCAGTAAGAATGCAGACTGAAACAACTAGGTCTTATGCTTGATTGCATAGAATAAGATTAACTTGTGATCCTTGAAGAGTATGTTGGAATGGGAGAAAAAAAATACAAGGGAGATATAAGGTAATTGTTGCTGTAATAGTAATATATAAGGAAGTTTATGGGGAAGAGAGGAACAATCAAGTCTACTTAATATCATGGGTAACTTAGAACATGAAATCAAATAATTTTAGGGCATTAACAAGATGACGTCTTGAGAGCCCTCTATGTTATAATTCCTTGGAGGGTTCTAATGACTGTTCACTTTGGGTAAAGTGAGATAGTACTAATATAAGCAGAATTTCAGTGTTAGTTTGGCTATGTGATAAATGACATTTATTTTGCTTGTGAGACTGGAGTTTCAGTGGGGCTCAGCCCTGAGAAGGCGTGTGTTCCACCTGGCGTTGGCCAGGGTGGCTCAAGAGTTAGGGACTAGACTCTGCTGAAGGCAAGCTCACTCACCTATCTGCTCTCTGATGCTGTGTCTTGGCTGAAATTTCAGCTGGGATTGTCAGTATCTAGTTCACAGCTTCCCATGGCTGGGTTCCAAAGGAGTGGGTCAGAGAGGAAGAGACAGACAGACGGACTCTATTGGTCACAGCAGTCACAAGACCTTGCCTCGATTTGAGAAGAGGATTATGTGATCCCACCTCTGAATGGGAGAACTACCAATCACAATGCAGAAAGAGCACATGGAGTGGGACACAGCCATCCACTTGCCCCATTGCACTTCTGGCCATATAGTTCCTGTCCCTCTCCCATGCAAAATTCACTTATTATCTCCCCCAGGACTTCCAAGGCCCTTCCCTTATGGACTCAGGTTCAGGCTCAAAGTCCAAGATAGTATCTCTAAGCAGTGTTCAAGTGTGGGTGACACTCCTCAGGTATGACTTCTCACCACTCTTCGAGTGCAGTTCCTCTAGTTCTTCATGCTTATGAGCTAAAAGGAATTTACCCCACCCCAATAAGTCTAATGAAGCAGTGTGCATGGATAACAACTATACATTTTCCCATTTAAAAAGGGCCAGTAAAGGTATGTAGGAATAGTCTACAGTAGAGAATGATGACATCTAGCTAGGGACATACTAACAGCTTTTTGATGAGCATGCAATCCTGTAGCCTAGAAACAAATTTCCATGGCTCCTGGCTCCTCCTTGTAGGTTCCTGGTTTTATGAAAGTGATCCTTTCCATAAGAAGTGTCTGACCTTCCTTCCTTCCTTCCTTCCTTCCTTCCTTCCTGTACTGGGGATTGAATCTGGGGGTATTCTACCTCTGAGCTACGCCCCCAACCCTATTTTATTTTGAAACAGGGTCTCACTAAATTGCTGAAGACCTAAGTTGTTGAGTCTGACCTCAAACCCATGACCCTCCTGTCTCAGCCTCCCAAGTATTGGCATTACAGGCATGCACCACCACACCCAGCTTAGTGGTTTTCTTAGACTTCGGGCTGCCTACATTAGTTGGGGAGCTCAGAATCACCTGTTTCTTTTGTATCGTCTCTGTCCCTTTTAGTCCTACCTGGTGATGTTCTCTTTAAAAACCTTTCAGTGTCTTTTGATTTGCATTAGAGACATTTTATCATCAAAAAGCCTCCCCTACAAATCCCATCAAGAGAAATCTTTCTTCTCTAACATGGGTTTCCTTTAATACCTACGGGGTACACATTTTTCTGATCCTCATCAGCCCCTTGGTTTAATGGAGGGAAAATGCAAACCATGCTTCCAAGGTCCCTTTCTTTGTAGGCACCATCTTAAATCCTTCTGAGGTCTTAAAAAGGGTTTTGTGATCACGGCCTTGATATTATCTTTGGACCCTGTTTTCCTGACAGTGTCTTGGATTCAACCTTTGCCCATAAGTCATTTCTTCGCTCAAGCATCATTCGCTATCCAAGAAGGCTGGGAATGAGAAATAGTGTTATTATTTTTTTGAGCTCAAAGGTTCACAGCTTCTTTAAATTTAATAGTTTTTCTTTAGCTTATCTCGGCACTCTACGTTTTACTGTAGGTGATGGGAAGAAGCCAGATGGCTTCAATCAGCCTCAGAGCCTCCTCTACTGGATTATCAGGCTCCTTAGATACATTTTCCATTTTCTACAGTAATATGGGTGAGGCTGAGCTCTCTGCCACTGACAAGCCCCCCCCCTTTTCTCTAGCTGCCAATAACATTCTCTTCATTTTACTTTAGTGCCTCACTTTCTCCTAAGCCCAACCTAAATGTCACCTGGTGTCTGCTAACAACCTCTTCACAACACCTCCGTTTTCCTCTGGCCACTCCATCCAGAAGCCAGGACCACATGTTTCCACTGGTTACAAAAACACCCCAGTCAGGTGTGGTGGCACATACCTGTAATCCCAGTACTTGGAAGGCTGAGACAGGAGGATCACAGGTTTGCAGCCAGCCTCAGCAACTTAGTGAGGTCCTCCACAATTTAGTGAGACCTGTTTCAAAAATAAAAAAAAATAGGGCTAGGGGTGTAACTCAGAGGTAGAATGACCCTGGGTTCAATCTCCAGTATCACAAAACAAACAAACAAACAAACAAACACCTCATTCCCAGGTCCCAAATCTGTTCTGGTTACCATGGATCAATAACACAGTTCTTCAAACTTTGTGGCTTAAAACAAAACTCTGTGGCTTAAAACAATAGCATTTATATTGCCAAAAAGTCTGTAGTTTGGGCTCAGTAGCATGGCTCATATCTCTGCTCTACGCAGCACCACCTAGCCTCTGGGGGCTGATCAGTTGAGCCTCTGGCATTCCATGCTGCACTTGACCAAACACCCACCTGTGGCTTCTCCATGCATCCTGGATTCTTCATGGAATTGTTGATGGTTGTGAGGGGTAGCACCCTGGCGTGGGGGAAGAGAGAGAGGAAGGAAGGGAGGGAGGGAGAGAGGGAGGGAGGGAGGGAAGGAGAAAGAGAGAGACAGAGAGAGAGACAGGGATGGAGAGACAGAGAAGAGGAAGGAGGAGGAGGAGGAGTAGGAGGAGGAGGAGGAGGAGGAGGCGGCGAGGAGGAAGAACATATGATGTTTGGAGAGAGCAAAGAGAAAGAAAAATGCCCTGGATTTGGTACAAGTGGTTTTGAACCCTGGTTTCAAACATATCCCACTGAGAAAGTTACTTTACTCACCTGAACCTTGGTTTCCTAAAAGTCAAATGAGATCATTAGTCTTTCCTGCTGAACTATTATTCACATTAGATAAAACTACAATTCTTTATTCCAATTGGATTACATGTAGATATTTGTTGAGAAGTGTGTAGCTACTTGTGATAGTTAATCTAATTTGTCAACTTGACCGGATCATGACACACCCAAGATCATGTGACTTTGGGTGTGTAACAGCAGATTAAACAGAAAGCCCTGCCCTAAATGTAGGCAGCAGGGTTCTGATAGGTGCAGGACTTAGATAAAAGAAGGAGAAAGCGCGTAGAGGGATGCGCGACTCTTTCTGAAGAAAACGCATCTGCTCTCGTCTGAGATCGTCGGCCTCCAGCCCTTCAAACTGAAACATCACCATCGTTTCTCCAAAGAGCTCTTAGAACGCTCGACCAGCTACTGGTTCCTCTGACTCTCCTCATGCAGTCGGAACTCGGGACTGCATTGTAAGCTGATCTGATAAATCCCTTTTTCCATATACTTATTCTGTGAATTCTGTTAGTCTAGTGAACCCTGACCAATACACTATTGTAGCCACTCAGGAGCTCAGTCCTATTTATTTGTGTGACCTTGGGTACGTCTGTCCTCTTCACATGCTTTTTTTTTCTCCTTACAAATGAAGAGCTTGAACTGTATTGCTGGTGTCACTCCTTCCAAGCTTGATGTTTGAAAAACATGTTCAGGAGCAATATTAACATCCTATGTAGTTCATTCAGCAATATTTATTGGGAGGTGCTGTATGTCAAACACTGTACTAGCTTTGGGGGATCAATTTTTTTTTAAATGCATACCCCATTTGCAGGAAAATGAATGGAACCATAGAATAGTATGCTATGTGAGATAAGCAAGTCTCAGAAAATCAAGGGCTGTATGTTTTCTCTCCATATGTAGAGGCTAAAGAGAAAATAGGGAACATAAGGGACTTCAGAGAAATGAGGAATGAGACCAGTAGAAGAGTGGAAGTGGATTGGGGGAGAGAGATGGGGAAGGGAAAAAGGACTGAAGAAGGAAACAGTTCCAACAATGCGGGGGCAGTAGATGAAGGCATTCCTCCAATCTGGCTAACGGGTAAGGTGAGAAAGGAGGGGTACGCGGGGTGGGGTGGGAAAAGCAAGACTCCAAGTGATGTGAACATGGATATTTGCATCACTTTGAATCTCAACATGATGTATAATTTAATAAAATATAAAAAATGCACATCCCTTGTTCCCAGATATCTCAACTCATATTTGCAACACACACACACACACACACACACACACACACACACACACACACACACATGTTTATTAGAAAATCACTTAGAAGGGAGGTGACAGAAATACCCTTATGGTATTTTGAAAACAAGAAAAAAAAACCCTTAGCCTTCTTAAAGGAGGGAAATAATCCTTCCCAAAGATAGGAGCCTTAAAGGAAGCATAAAAATATGGGGGGAAGAAGAGCGTACATATTGGTTGAGCAAGGGCTGGGTGAGGTCATTGTAGTAGTATCAAAGTCAAGAAGGAGACAGATAGCCTGGCATGAGAAAATAGCCACTGATTTACTGTAGATGAGGCCAGGTGAGACCCATGGCTACAGTGGCCAGCAGGGTCAGATCATGGTACGTCTTCCTCACAGGCTGTGTGGTTGGAATCCCTAGGTCTAATCATTACAGTAGGTTACAGTCATGGGCATCTACCTAATCAGAACTTATGGTTATGGTCCTGGGCACAGGTTTTGGTCCAGGGTTAGGTTATGGTCCTGAGCATCTACCTAATCATTATGGCAGGTTACGGCGGTCCTGGGCATCTATCATTTGTGAGTTCCTATAATTTTTGAACACTTGACATGTTAATACTTTTTCCCAGTGTGCTTCTGGCCTTTACAATGTCGACTCTACATATGCTCTTGCTTGTTGCTAGGGTATGCATTTATGATTCAAACTCAACCAAACAGACTCAGTTCTAAGAAACTGATTGTGAGCAGTAATTCCATGAGAAAACAGGCAGGGCATGTAGTCTTCCCTTTGGTGCCCTGGGAGATTGCAGAGGCAGTGGGTGGGGTTGTTGGCAGGGGGTAGGAGAGGCAGCTTTCTGGTCACAGCAGGGGTAATATGCTGTGTGGTTCTGAAAGGTTTTCCTGGGTGTTTAGCTAAGAGCCTGTTACAAAAATTCTCTAAGTCACCTAATCACATGTATTACTTTTTCTTCCTGCCTAACCATGGTGAAGGAATTTTGATGTTTGAAACCAACAACCTATGCAAAAGCAGTTATTTAATCCTGTACTGTTTCCCATATATAAACCTGGAATTATAAGGGTAGCTATCACAGGAAAACACTTAAAGAAATGAATAGAATAATTAATTAGTTTTAGGGTTACCAAATTCTCTTATATTGCAAGTAGGATTTCAAGGAGAAATGCAACATTTATTTCCTTTATAACATATTTGGTATATCCCCCAAATTCCAAAAATTGAATGCATGTTGTAGCCAGCATCAGAAAGGCTTGTGCTAGTTTACAATCCCACCAACAGTGTATTACAGTTCCTACTTCTCTACATCTTTGCCAGCATTTGTTGTTACTTATGTTTTTAATGATTGCCATTCTAATTGGGGGTTAGGTGAAATCTCAGGGTCTGCTAATGATGTTGAACATTTTTTCATACATGTATTGGCCATTTGTATTTCTTCTTCTGTGAAGTGTCTATTTAGTTCACTTGCACATACAATGCACCAATAAATGAATATATAAAAAACAAAAAAAGGAGTAATAAAAATAAATTTAAAGCAAACCCCCCCCCAAAAAAAGAAAGGCTTGTGTTGGTGTCTCTGACTGTTTTGACTCTTGGGGACTCTGATGCTGAGTCCTGTGCAAGAGCTTCCTGATGTTGACTTGGGTGGTGTCTTGATCAACATTCCCACTACTTTAGTCTCAAGCAAATGACCATACAAATTAGAGGAAGGAATATTTGCTCACAGTTTTTCAGAGATTTGGGGTTCAGTCCATGTGAGGCTGGGTCTGCAGAGCTCAGGGCATAGTGGTGGGAAGCAGAGAGAGGGAGAGAGCAAGGGCTCTGCTCTTACATCATGGAGGCCAGAAGTAGGAGAGCCAGCAAGCCAGGGGATTCAAAGACAAAAATACAGTACCTAAGGCCACACCCTCAGGGACCCACCTTCTCCAGTTACACCCCATCTGCCTAGATGACCGCCCAGTAAATCCATTACAATGGATTTACCCACTGATGAGATTACAACCCTCATGACTTAATTATATCAACTCTGAACATTAATACATGAGCTCTTCAGGGGACTTTCTATATCTAACCATAGTAGGTGGTGGCACTCTGGCTCTCTATAGATGTGTCAGCTACTTGATATTCTGTTGGCTTCAGGCTCCTCCGTCTTCTGCCCCGTTCTGCAGTCTGGGATCTGGCTGGCGTTCCACTTCACCATCTTTACTGAAGTTGCCTTGCTGTGCTAGCTAACCTAGAAACACCTCTATATGGGAGTTGGAGTCAACTTGGAAATTTACACCTTAGTGTCATATCCTTCTGGTGGAGGTACCATTGGAGAGGTGGTACCAAGACTGGGATGGAGTAACTTGTAAAGTGGCTTCTATCAGAGACACAGTGAGGGAGGTGACTTCTTCCCTCCCAGTGGGCTTAGCTGTGTGACCTCCTTTGGTCAAAGACATGTATGTATAACTACCAATTTCATCAGCAATGGCTGCTCACTCTACCCCACATCCCTACTTGGGGTTTACCACATCCCAAATATGTATTCACGACCCTTCACTTGTCATTTTCATTATTTCCACTCAAACATTCCTCCTTCCAGAGACTTTCCTAAGTCTTTCCCCAATAGCCTTTGTCATTCTTGATTACTCTGCCTTATTTTATTTCTATCATCTCATTTAGCACTTTTTAATTTATCCTGATGATTTCTTTTCTGGTATCCTCTCCTCCTCCTCTAGAGGAGGAATGGGATGTTCCTATCATCAGAGCAGGTCTTTCTTACTTTTGTATCTGCAGAAATTAGTTCAATGCCTGGCCCCTAGTAGGGATTCCATAAATCATTGTAAGTGTTTGGGTCAGCATATTTGAACGAAGGAATTCTTTGTATTTATACTATTTCTGGACAGTTGGGAGAAGAGCATAAAGTTAAATAAACTAATTATCTCTCATTTGGCTATTTGATGAGGCTTGTGCAGATTTAGTTAGAACATTTTGCATCATTTTTCCAACATCATACTGACATTCCAGTGGAGCTATCACTATAGTTTTGGAATCAAGTCTTCCATGAACAATGTCAACTTTACTAGTGGTGTGTGCCAGCGTGGGAAGCAGCTGGAAGAAGGAAAAGGTAGACAGTAGGTTCAGCTCAAAGCTTTCAGCACTCCAGGTACCAAATAGTTGTCCCATTGTTTACATGAATCTAAATAGTGCTTGTGTGATGCTGGCTCTAGGAAAGGCTCCTAGATAGGGAGAAACAGGTGATCAAAGCGATAAAACAGGTGGCAAAATAATTTGGGGAGAGATAAAAGCACCATATTGTTAGATCAATAATTTTGCAACCTGTTGAACAACTGATATCAAGAAAGCCAAAAATAAATAGGTAAATAAATAAATAATTGCAAGCATCTCCCAAATATTGCAATGGAAAGTTTATATTTGCAATGGAAAAGTTTTTGCAGTAAAAATTTTCATGTAGTTCATATTTACAAGTATAACCACAGGTGTTGCAAAAATTTGATATAGCCTCACAATGGATGCTGCGCGCATGTATGCATCTGTCACTCTCAACCTCATATGATGTATAATTACAATGCACCAATGAAAAAAATTAATATAAATTCAAAGTGCTTAAATGCCAACAACAGCAATTTATTTTTTTAATATGTTTGTATTGGTGCATTGTAGTCTTACATTACAGTGAGTATCAGTTTGGTGTTAACATACATGCGCACAGCTCTTGGTGTCCCTCCCCCCTGCCTCCCCCCACATGTAGCACTGAGAATGATGTTGGTATAATCTCATATATACACATTGTTTATGACAGTAATTCCATAGAT
>PVJS01012151.1:0-34866 GCA_004027185.1 Glis glis | reverse complement strand
AATGTTTTGTCTTGTGACTGAGCTAACTAAAACTAAAACTAAAACTTACCTGCCTTCTCATACTCAGTACATATGGTAAAGAAAAATTAGATGTATGATTTGATTTAAAAACTTTATTTAAAGCCTAATGCTATATGTGTGTGTTGGTTTTAATATGTGCCCTATGGTAATTGGCTGACATTTGAAGCACTCTAGTTGACAATGTATCCACTAGAACTCACCCCTATCCCTGCAGCTATGATAAGCTCTTCCAATTATCTTTATCTCTCCACCAACAAAGGATTTATTAATTAAGATAATAGACTTTAAAAATGATTACTCATTCGTGAAATAGGTGATGTCTAAGATATGTGGACTCTCTAGAAATGATAGATACTTACCTCTACCCTGTATGAACAGAGTCTAGTGACCTCAGTGGCCTACCCCTTTTTATTTGTTCCCAGTTCCTGTGGAACAGCACTCAGGCCTTGGATCTGAGCATAGTTCTGTGTTAGCACATACAGAGGAGCTCATTGACTTCACCCAACTGTAAGCATAGCTGAATCCTGCAGCCAGGATGTTTGTTCATTTATCTTATATGATCCCTCTATGCACAATGCAGTCAGAACACCTACAAGGAACAAGAACAGAAACATCATTGCATTTACAGGAAAGGTTGTGTAATAAATGCACATAATCAAATGCACGTTTGGTATAATTTTGTCTTACTCTTGTAAAGTTGTGCGAGGTGAACATTTAGCTCTTCCTAACCTGTAACGATGGGAGGTCAAAGAGGCTTAGGAAGAAGAACCTAATGATTGTGAATGACCACATTGGCTTGTGTCAGTTCTCAACTACTATGATAAAAAGTCTCATTTGAAAAGAGGACATGGGAAACCCACAATAGTTACTCCTTCATAGCAGCAATTGAGTCTCACTGGAAGGAGCAGTGGGGCTTCCTGTTCCAGCAGCTCTTGGTCCTGCTCTCCATGAGGGGCTTCCATGTCCAGGGCCATGGTGTTGTCACCTGAGCTGGTCTCTGGAGTGTGTGCCCCATTTCTGGTTGTGCAGTTGTGCAGTTGTGCACCACTACCTACTGGTGCAGATCTGGAAGCCCCCAGGGGACTCCTTCACAGGGTGTACAACCTGCTGGCTTGTTTGTTTAGTAGTCCAGTTCCCTGAAAACCTTAGTAGGAATTCAGTATGTTCTTTCTACCTGTTAGGAAACAAAGCCACAGGTCTCACCTGGATGTAGTTTGAAAGCTGATAATTTTATCTCTTGGGGACTATCATCTGTGATCTGACCTTTTTCCCTGTCAAGCCCAAACATTGCAGTGAAATAGACCAACAGGATGTTGTGGCAAGGACTTCACCTAAACTTTGCTGAGCTATACTTGCTCCTGTGGTTCAGTAGGGCACTTTCAAGAGAACATGCTTGACAATATGAGGGCATAGTTTTAAATACTGCTAAGCCTTGCTGTTATTTGTTGGATTTTTGTGTCCTAACAATTGTTAAATTTTAGAATAGTTTTAGATTTATAGAAAAACTGTGACTGCAGTTTAGAGAGCTCCCATAAACCTGCATACAATTTCTTTTATTATTCATTTCTTATATTAGCATGGCATTTCTAATAATTAATTAACCAATATTGATAAATTGCTATTAACTTAGGTCCATACTTTATTCAGATTTTCTCTTTCTGTTATAGGTTTTCATTCAGGATACCACATTATATTTAGTATATGTATCATAGATCATGTCTCCTTTGGCTCCTCTTGGCTGTGACAATTTCTCACACCTTCCTAGTTTTTAATGATCTTAATAGTTTTGAGGACTACTGGTCATTATTTTGTAGAATGGCCCTCAACTGCGAATTCTGATGTTTTTCTCATGATTGGACTGGTGTTTTATATTTTTGAGAGGCAAATCACAGAGGTAAAGTGCCATTTTCATCACATGATATCAAAAGTATATACTTTTGTTTAAAAAAATGTACTCGGGAGGCCATTAGGTTGATAACTCCATTACCTTTGTTTCCTATGTAAGCAAGCTGGAGCCCAGGGTAAAAACAGTGAAATGAAACCTACACTGTACCACTCAGACACTGCCAACACTGCCAAACTAACCTCTAATTAGGGATTTTCAACTTTTACCAACCCAATTTCTTTGTTTTGCTTTTCTCACTCTGCCCTTAAAAACAAACAAACAAACAAACAAATAAAACCCTGTATTATTTGGAAGGAAATTACCATGCACAGTCCACATTCAAGGAGCGGGGAATTATGTTCCACGTCTAAAAGGGTAAAGTGTCTACAAAAATTATTTGGAAGTATTCTAAATGGAAGATATTTTTGTTCTCAATTTATTGGATCATTTGTTTATATAAGTATATTTATTTTATGTTTTGTGCCATAATTTAATATACATATATGTGCAAACACACACTCACACTCATACTCATACACACAAATATACTCAATTGATCTATGACAAAGAAGCAAAGACAACTCAAGGAGGAAAGGATAGTCCTATCAATAAGTGGTGCTGGGAAAACTGAGTATCCATATGTGAAAATAAATAAGACAACATAAATCACAAAAAATCAAAATGGAGCATAGGGCTAAATTTAAAATGAAAAATACAAAACTTTTAGAAGAGACCATAGAAAATCTGTGTGACCTTGGGTCTAGTATTAAGTTTTTAGATATAGCTCAAAAACACAATCCATGAAAGAAAAATTGCTGTATGGTTTCATTAAAATT
The DNA here is from genome assembly GCA_004027185.1 of Glis glis. Lineage (NCBI taxonomy): Eukaryota > Metazoa > Chordata > Mammalia > Rodentia > Gliridae > Glis > Glis glis. The sequence continues at coordinate 32,124 of PVJS01012151.1, read as the reverse complement.
AAAATCTCTGTTTGCAAAAGACACTGTGATGAGAAAGAAAAGAAGGCAACAAAGTTTATAAATATCCTAGGATTTAATATATCCAGCTCTTTCTTGATCTGTCTTTGCTGCTTTGTCAAAGATCAATTGACAATATTTGCATCTATTTCTTGACTCTTTATTCTACTGATCTCTGTTTCTATTTTTTCCACCAATACCATGATGTCTTAATTATCGTGACTTTAGTAAGTCTTGAAATTGGGTAGTGTGAGTCTTTTATCTTTGTTATTTTTCAGTATTGTGTTGACTAATCTAGGTCTTTTGTCTTTCCATACTGTGAACTGAAGTTCTCTGAAGAGGCTGAATCTATACTAAAGATCCTGCAGACTGCTTGACCTTTGGCTGACTAGAACATTGTGACTGTGGAGAGATGAAATGTTGGAGGTCAAGAGCTGAAGTTATCTTGGGCTATCTTAGACCCTTTAATAGTCAATTATCTGACCTAACATTCTCATGAATAACAGATAAAGAAAATATAGATAAAGAATAGTGATTACACTAAACTTAGCAGAGCTGTAGTTTTCATCAACCCTAAAGCTAGAGTGCTATAATATATGAAACCTATAGAGGAGATTTTATTGCTTTTCTATTGCCTGCCTACCTGGTGCTCTTGCTAGTGTAATTGGTAAACATTGATTTATGACTTCTGTTATGTGACTATAAAAATTCATGTAATTTCTTCTTCAGTGGAACATTCATTCAGAATAAAGACTCTGTGTTCCCAGACCATGCCACTCATATTTGTCTCAGAATGAACTATTTTCTTATTTCCTTAAATCAGAATTAGTATTATATGTTGACAATGGAAATTTTAGAATCAGTTCATCAATATATGCCAAATAACTTGCTTGGATTTTAATTGCATTTTGTTGTGCTTTTAAATCAAGTTGGAAAAAATTGACAAATTAGTAAGTTCTTTTATCCATGAACATGGACTGTCTCTCCCTTTATTGAGATCTTCTTTGATATCTTTCATCAGAATTCTGTAGTTTTCCTCATATAGATCTTGTATATGTTTTGTTAGATTTATACTTATGTATTTCTTTTTGGTATAAATGTAATGTCACCATATTTTAAATTTAATTTTATTTATTTTTTTGGCTATAACAAAGGTTCCTTTTTTTAACGTGCTTTTATTGGTGCATTGGAGTCTCACATCACAATGAATATCTATTTGATGTTAACATACATGCACACAGCTCTTAGTGTTTTATGATTGCTCATTGCTAGTATAAAGAAAAGCATTTGATTTTTATATATTAACCCAGTATCATGTAACCCAGTTGTATTCATTAGTTTTCTCATCTATGGCATTAGCTACGACTTTGAATACAATGTTGAATATGAGTAGAGAAGTGCCACTCCTGTCTTGTTTCTTTTCTCAGGTGAAAACAAGTTTTTCATAATTAAGTTAATGATATTAGCTATAGTTTTTTAAGTGTTTATTATTAAGATGTGGAAGTTATCCTATGTTCCTAGTTTTCTGAGGGGTGTGTGTGTGTGTGTGTGTGTGTGTGTGTGTCTGTCTGTCTGTGTGTCTGTGTGTATGAGTGAGTGAGAGAGAGAGAGAGAGAGAGAGAGAGGCTAAACTCAGATATACTCAGGCCTGTTTTATTTTGAAACAGGGTCTTGCTAAGTTGTAATGAGCTGGCCTTGAATCTGTGATCCTCCTGTCTCAACCTTCCAAGTACTAGGATTATAGGAATGCTGAGGGGTTTTTAAAGAAGTCCTGACAACATAGTTTTTTTCTTACTCCCTTAGTTGAGACAGGAGGGCTAACAGGAGTTGGAATTGAAGAAACATCCTTCCGAACAGCTGAAATAAGGTTCAGGGGAAATCTTTTCCTCTGGAAAGTAGGTCTTTGTGATATAGAATGCTTTGGTTATACTTCGAAACAATTACTCAGTCTTCCCCCTGCCAGAGTCATGAGAGGATTTTCTTAAAGAGTTTCAACATGAGAAGTCAGTGTAGTTTCTGGAGGTAAAACCCAAGAAGCTTTGGGAGAAACTCTTGTAAGATTCTCACACCAGTCCACACTCAGGCTCCAAAATTAATCAAAATTATCATCTAAGTGTTACTTTCAGCTATACCCCAGTGGCTTTTGATGCAAGTAGGCAGATCTTGTGTCACTTTGTGGATTCTCCCATCTCTTCAGATTTCGAAGAGTGTTTCCTGAAAAAACAATTGTCTGAAAAAACAATTGTCACTGTTTAGAAGTTCAAGCCTGACACTTTCAATAGCTCCTGTTAGGAATTACAGGAACTACTGTTTTTCAACAATGAACAACTCCTAAGTTAAACAAACGAACAAACTTTCACCTATTTAGATTTGCTAACGAGCAGTTGCTATGGTCTGAATGTATGTGCCACTCTCCAATTCATATATATGGAAAGCCTAACCCCAAGGTGATGGCATTAAGAGGCAGGGCTTTTGGAGGTGATTAGATCATGAGGGCGGAGCCCTCATTAGTGGAATTAATGCCTTCATGAAAGAGGCCCTACAAAGATCCTTCATCTTCCTACCACGTGAGCACATGTTAAGGCACCATCTGTGAATGAGGAAATGCCAGACACCAATCTGCCTTGATCTTTGACTTCCCAGACTCCAGAACTGTAATAAATTTATGTTATTATAAAAGCTACCCAGTTGATGGTATTTGGTTATAGCAGTCTGAATAGACTAAGCTAGCAGTTCTCTTAGCAAAATGGTACATCTTAACATATCTGCTTTCATAGTAAGTAACTCTAGCTAGTTTGCCTCTGTCTTATACATCTTTGCAGAAAACACCAAGAATGTGCTTGCATGTATCAATATTGTAAATTTTCCCCATCATTTCCTCTTTCTCTACATAATTGGTTCATATGTAGGCTGTTTTTTAAGGTACAGCAGATGGTAATTTGACAGAAATTTTTTGCTACTACATATCCAGAGTCACATGCCATATTTGATTCCTTATATCTACATTTTATTTCCACATTTTAGATTCATTTACTTGAAGCATCCTACTTCTAAGCATCAAAGTCTGAATCACTTAGAGACTGATTTTGGCTGCATGTAATAGATACCAGAGGAGATCAGCTTAAACCAGGTATGAGTAAGATATGGAATAATAAGGAGTTCCATAATATCATCAGAGATTCAGGTACTTTCCGTTCTTCATATAAGCTTGCACTTATTAAGTTGTGGTCATATGACAGTTGCTATAGCCTAAGCTATCATGTCAAAATTCCAGGAAGGCAGAAGGAGAAGGTCAAAAAGTAGAAGGCTTGTGTGGCACGTGTCATCTCTATCCTGTAATACTTGCCACCCCATCCTTTGCCCACCCAGATTTAAAGGATTTTTTTTTCCTGGAAACCCAACTTGACAGCTTCTGCTTAAGTGTTATCTGCCAGAATTGGAAACCTTTCTTTGCAGGAAAAACTTGGAAATGTAGGCATATTTTCCAAAGTTGGGCTCATTGCCACCCTCAACAAATTTGGGTTTTGTTAATGAGGAAGGAAAGAACAGATGTTAGTGAGAGTCCAGTCATTTACAAATATTCCAGGAGTTTATTGTGTTCACAGAGGCTTAATGTATTTGTTGATATAGGGCTTATTTAGGTAGGTTTACTACTGTATTTAAAGTTGGGTATTATTTTTAAACATTATACAATTTCTTTTAAGTACTTGCAGGTTAATACAGTATCATGACTCTAGTACATGTCATTCCAAAGTACATCAACTAAATTTAGTTCAATTAGGGCCAACACTGCATTTATGGAAGCTCTGGTATACTCTGACATTATTTGAACTTGGAGAAGGTGCATTTTCATATTTTCAATCTTCTCTGAAATTGAGAAGAGTCTCAGTGAGGGTGTTCCCTACTGTAATAGCTCTAAACTTCTTAGTCTGGGTCTGAAATACACATGTGATCAGATCACAATAATTATCTAGTTCTAATTTTTGCTGATAGATATTTTTGATATATAATAATAAGCTAAATGAAAAATTTCCACAAGGGATGAAGCAATAAACTCTATTAATAATTGGAGCATGATATAAATAAAATTATTGGTACTTAAACAGCAGGAAAAATAATCAAGTACCAACTTCCTTAAACCTGGATTTAAATTGTCTTCATTTGTAGTACTTGAAACAATTTTTTTTGAGACAGGGCCTTGCTCAGGCAGTCTTGAACTTGTAGGCTCAGAGGGTCCTCTTGCCTCAGCTTCACAAGTAGCTGGGATTATAGGCATGCACCACTAAAACAAATTTTTATACATTCAGTACTTACGCTGATGTAAAATATGTTGTTTCGGACTTAGAAATTTAAAATATATTTGTTCAGTGGTATGCTGGAATCAGCTTCCCCCTGGATTATGAAAGAAAATTATATGCATTTCTTCCTAACTTTCCATTGAATGATGTCACATTGGTAGCTAGAAATTGGCCATGGTGGGTGTATTTAGTTGAGAATATCAGTAAACATCACCAATCAGGTTGTTTTCTCTTCTTTTCTCCTTTCTCTTTCTCTTTTTTCTTAAATCTTCCTTTCTTTCTAAACATCTAGTTGTTAGGAATTTACTAGCATACCTCTGAATTAACCATGGGATTTTTGTAGGTCCATTAGAATTGAAGAATCTAGATATCATACTTGTGCCTTTCTTTCTTTGTCTCCCCTCCCTTCCTCCCTCCCTCCCTCCTTCCTTCCTTCCTTCCTTCCTTCCTTCCTTCCTTCCTTCCTTCCTTCTCTCCTTCCTCCCTCCCTCCCTCTCTCCCTCCCTTCCGGTGCTGGGGAACAAGCCCACAGCCTTGCATATGCTAGGCAAGTGCTATACCACAGAGTCCCATCCCCAGACTATTTTGATTGTGAAGCTTTAATCTTTTAAAATTCTTTCTCTCATTTTTCCTGATGATTTTTTTTCATTTTAATGTTAAGAAAGTTGAAATAAATTAAAGAACTAAAAAATAAGTTATTCTACAGGATAGACCCTTGATTTATTTTAAATCCTCATGTCTTAAATTTTGAATTAGGTTTCAGTCATTAATCAAATTAATTATAATTGCACAATAATGACACACTTTTTGCTATGGATTGAATTCTATTCTCCTAAAATTCATATGTTGAAGCTCTAACCCCCACTGTGATACTATTTGGAGATGGGCCCTTTGGGAGGTAATTAGGATTAGATGAGTAGGTAGGGTAGGGCCCTCATGGTGGGATCAGTTTCTTTATCAGAAGAGTCATCAGCAAGCTGTCTTGTGCTTTCTCTGCAGCCATACACAAAAAAGAGGACCCATGAACACACAGTGAGAGGGCTGCCATCTGTAAGCCAGAAGGAGGGCCCTGACCAGAACCCATTGATGTTGGTACTCTGGTTGTGGACTCCCAGCATTCAGTATTTTTGTAAAATAAATTTCTGTTGCTTAAGTCACCCAGTCTGTGGTATTTTATTATGGTACTCTGAACTGATTAAGACACTCTTGCTACTGTAGGTTGCTAGCATTTCTTTCCATTTCTAACAATGCTTTAGACACACAGTCAATTTCTTTACTGAGAGAGACTCAGCAAACTTTTAAGGCTGCTTCTTAAGAGATGTTTTTCTAATCAAAAAACTAGGAGGAAGGAAAAAGAAACCTGTTATAAAGGAGTCAGATATGTATTCTCCATAAATCTTAGATTTTAACAATGAAGACTAGATGAATTCCCCAAAATGAAACAGATAAGGTATCATTGGAAAGGCTAGTAATTTTTTTTCTTTCTCCTGAATCAGAAATGGGATTAACAATGCGCACCATATCTATTGTGCTGAAATAAATCACACTAAGGACAGTGTGAACCTTTCTCAAAAGAACATTTCAAATATACTATAACATGTAGGATATGATGTGCTTATACAGTCACATATGAAGTCTGCCCAATAGTGTGCCAGCTAACTGTTTAATACTTCCACTGAAGAAGAAAGAAGGACCTGACCTCTCAGCTTGTCCCTTGTGTATCACAGTCACCAGTCACTTTCCCTAAGGGAAATTATAAAATTGGTCAGAACATTCCACCCTAGAAGTAGAATATATAAAGGAATACAGAAAAGAATCTTTTTAGCATTTTATACATCTAGTCCCTAAATTCCTATATCATTACTTACCTCAAAATAATAAAAGTTGGATCTAGCCTAAAGAATGGTATCATCACTGATTTTGTCAAGTCCCTTCTAATTGTCTGGAATTCAAACAGATCTCTCTTTTCCATTGGCAAACAAGTATCTTTTGAGCATACTTATGTACTAGGCCTAGGATTGCATCAATGTACAAAATCAACAAATATTCCCTGCTAAGGTTTGAATGTTTGTTCACTCCAAAACTTATGTTGAAAATTAATTGCCAATGGGACACTACTGGGAGGTGGGGCTGAATGAAAAGTGTTTAGGTCACAAGTTCTTTATCTACCCTCATGAATGGATTAATGCTATTATAAAAAGGGCTTTCAGAAGTTGGTTCTCTCTCTTGGCCCTTCCCACCTTATGGAATGTGAGGAGTCTGCCTTCCTTCCCTCTAGAGGATGCCATGTGCAAGGCTCCATCTTGGAAGAAGAGAATGGCTTCACCAAATTTGCTAGCTAGCTTCTTGATTTTAGACTTCCCAGTATCCTGAACTGGGAGCCAATAACTTTCTATATTTTCTAAATTACCCAGCCTGTGCTATTCTGTTATTGCATTACCAAATAGACAAAGACCTAACCCTAGCCCCCATCGCATTATTTCTATTACATTACATTTTTTAAAGAAGGACGAATGACACAAAAATCATGTTAGAGAATGATGCTGTAACCACATGAGGGAATTTGGGAGAGATTTGAATGTAACCCTGAGGACTGAGACACCACTAAATATTTTTTACTTTGATTTATTTCTACTTTGTCTCATAAATATATTTTAGTGCAAAGTTTGTACAATTGCCAACATGGGCCTTTAAAATTATTTGAGAAGTGAACAGAGTTTGGGGCTGTGCTTTAAACAAATTCATTGGGCAAAAATGTGAAGGTTAATCACAAGATGGAAACTTAGGAGGTAGGGGGTCAATTCAGGAGGGAGCAATGGAAATTGAACAGATATAGAAAATAATGAACTGGATAAGGATAGAGATTTTTGGAAATGAAGAGGAAGGGGAAGATGCAGCCAAATTTGACAAGGGCTGGTGTCATTGATAAAGAAAAGGGAGGTGTTTGGTAAGTCAAGAGTTGTGAACCTAGTACTGTGATTGTAACTAAAGAAACAAGAGGTGAACTAGGCTTGGACAGATAATGAGTTATTTTCTGGACATAAAATTTTTGGAGTTCTGATAAAACACCCATATTGTTTTGCCCTAGAAGCAGTGGGAAATTGAGACTAGAGCTCTGGAGAAAGCTTTGAGCTGAGGCTACATATTTGTGAGTCAAATGTTATAGGTGATAATTAGGGATATGGAATTGCCCAAAGGGTAGAATAGAGGGGGTGGGGAGAGAAAAGAGAGGGAGTGGATGAATGTAGATTATTAAGGACTGCCTTCAATTATCCTACTTAACATTAAGGTCTAAACATCAATTAATTGAAACATTTAAATTACTGATGAAACTTTTTAAAAGATAATTGTCCAGGTATATTATGGAGTGATTTGCATCTCAGTGTATTGTCTTTTTTATCATAACATAGATAAATACGGGTCTGTAGGATGAGCAGTTTGTGATGTCATATAGAAAAGAGATGTTTGACAACAGTGGAATCCATAAGTGTATATAATACTAAAACTAGTTACTTAGTCAAAGCAATAACTGAAAGTTAGCAATGCAGTTTCTATATATAAAAGTCATTTTAAAAATTGAAAGGCTTTTCAACAACTTGTGTGTATGTTAAGAATATATGTTTTTGACTTAAATAGTCCAAGTACAAAAACTGGTGAAAAGTATTTATTCATCTAAATGAAACACATGCTTAAGCATTTCTCACTGTTATTCTAAAAAAAAATTGCATCTGGACTGAGAATTTTTATTTCACTTTGTGCCAGTGTGATGTGAATTATTAAAATGGATAAATAATCAACTCTTGAAATTCAAGTGTTACTGGACTAACAAAGATGTATAATGTTCATGTTATAAAAGTAATCCAAATATCATTTTTCACATTGACCTACATTAAAAAATAAGATGGCTATTTATTTATGAATTGCTTTTAGTTTATAGTATCCTTTCTTAATATTTTTCCACCCACATCTCTCTTATTTGAAGACCTATGGATTTATCTTGTGTCTGTCATTTTTCTTCACATGATTTAAAAATAATTAATTGCAGCACTCAGTGATGATTTATGATTTTTTACTGACATAATTAATGATACACATCAATTTTCCTTCTTAATTGAAGGAGTTACCAGAAACTTTCATTAAATATGTTGAAAGAGCAGGCTGTTGTAGTTCAACAACCTCTGGAAATCTTAAGTGGAACTTTATATAATGTAACAAGTTTCATAGAAATTAGTGGTTCTCAAGAAAAAAAAACCATAAGGTAACATGTAAAAATTACCAGAGAAGATTTTATAGAGATTTGGGCAATCATCTTAAGTAACTTAAGAATAAAGATCCACTTGGCCAGAAACTAAGGATTAACTGTTCACAATTTCTCAAAATAAAACATTTTATTCATAGAAAATGTTAAATATTTTGGTATTAATAGAACTGAACTCAAGAATATGATCAGATTAGTCAAAAAGCAAACATACATTATGGTTATCATAACCTATACAAATATGGAAACACTGAATAAAATAGACATCTAAGTCAATTTTGAATTTTTCTAACTTGAGTATATTCCTGATAATAATTTCAAAGATGCAAGTTCTTTACCTTAGTGTCTATGATTGTTGGACAGCCTGATGATGTGGATATATGTTTGAAAGGCAATATAGAAGAACAAAGAAATCGGTCTTATCCTATTTATTAAACTGAAGATAGAGCAAAAAGTATTGTATCCCTTATAAAATATATTTTATTCATATTTGTTCCAGATGTATTTTGTTGGAATTTAGTATTTAATTTGATATTTAACATAGCAACATCTAATTATTTCTCTAACCTGCTTAGGTAAAGGAAAAATAGGACTCACTATATGACAAGGTTTAAATTATAATATTTTTTAAAAAGCAACAGTGTGTGCCTCAAATGTTGCAAACTTGATTTGAGCATTTTATGGTACTCTAGTCAGCTGCCTATTAAAAGTGTGATCAGGTAGTTTAGACTGTGACTAGCTGTGTCAACAGAAGGAAAGTGGAGGATTAGTCTCTATGGCAACGACAAAGTATCCCTGTTTGTAGACAGACAAATTCTGCTACATCTGAAACTGATTGACAGGTCTATTCCTTTGCAACTGACCCATAGAAATTAGCAAGTAAAAGTTATTATACTGGGTTGTATTGAAGGGTTCTCAATATCTTAAAGTGCTCTTGTAAGTTTTTCTGCAGCATTTGCATGAGAAACCTGGCAGGAATTGTTCTGAGGTTTATATCTATGGTTTGATAGATTCTTTGTGGGGGAGTATTGCTGGTGAGAATAACTTAATTTTCAGTTCTCTGTATGACAGAATTGTTGGAGCATGGATTGAGGAGAAAACACACATCAAAGACCCAAAGCTGAATAATATGCCACATTTCAGAATCACAAGACTTCGTAGGAATATTATAAATAAATACATCTTGAAACCGCTTTCTGGAAAAAGATTTCTCAAATAAAATAGAAATAATTATTTTAGAAATAATTTGACATGACTTTTACTTAAGACTATTATAAGAAAAATTGGGTTCAACATTTTAAAAATAATTCTTTAATTTTACTGTTTAAATAGCACGAGTTATACTTATCAATGCAAAGAGGATAATTATTTTTTAATCTAGGCTATCACTCTTCTAATAAAGTAAAAAATGTCACAAAACAAAAAAGTAGCTGCCTTTAAGATAATTTTAGAGCTATATTTTGGCTCATGCATGCTTTACTTAGAGAAGGAAAAAATTAATTTTCTTGCTGAAACTGTTTTCTTAGGTCTTAGTTATTCTAAATGCATAATACTTTAAATGTATTCTTTAACCTATTTTAAATGGATAACCATATATCTTCTATGTGTGATTTTTATTTATAATTGCATATATTAATTATAATGCATACATTTAAAAGGAAATATAATTAACAAAGGTAGGGTCAAATGCACTAAATTCAAATTTTTTATTTGAACATATGTTTTTCTTGAGCCAAAAGCACTAAGTATCTATGGTTCTAATTTATATTATTTACTTCTTGAGAGTTATATGCCTGAGAGCATGTTTTCTTTGTTTCGTTTCTGCTTAGTTTGATTACCTTTACGGAGGAAAACCAAAACCAAATACAAAACAAAACAAAAATCTGTTAGGGAAAGTGAAGGGAATTCTAACTTAGTCCATTACTTTTTACTGCTGAAGTTTGAAGTAAGGTTGATTGAATTTGAATGTAGTTATTCTGATACCTTTTCCCATTGCATATGAATCAAAAAGGGAAACTAGGAAGAGCATTTCTCATTTTTAAGCAGTTCTTCTAGATATTATGTTCTTTCTTTTAAAGAGGAAGTATAAAAATAAGCATTAGCCTCCGAGTTCTGGATCCCATCAGAATGCTAGAGCAAAGTGTCATTGAATAGAACTGGCCCTCCTCTGTTTAGAACTTCTCAACATACCTAGGTGTGTCAATACTGTTGGGGTATTTGATATTTACCATTTGTTGTTCTAGTGAACCTATAATATAATGGTATTTCTTTGGCAATTAACCTCTTTTATATTTCAACTACAAATGAATGCACTGTAGGGCTTTGCTATCTGAATGAGAACTATCTGGTTGTTCTAGTTTTGAGGAAAAATTAAACATTTCAATAAAATCCTTATATGTAACTTAGCATTATTTCCATTTGAGTGCTAATTACAGCTTTTTAAAAAATTCCTATCTTTTCCTTAAATTTCCATATACTGAGATTTTTCCTAGGAAATAAAATGACTTAGTGATATGTGTATGTTACTACTGGCTCTGGGTTCCTGAAAAGAAGCCTGCATATCACATTAAAGATGTGATGGAATTAGAGATTTGATTTCTGGGCTGTTGACAGCTGAGACAGTACTGCTTTTCAGCAGCAAATTATCTACAGGGGGAGCCACTATTAGGAGAAAAATTCATGTTTCTGTTCTTACCTTCTTTTCAATAAACATAAGGAAGGCTAATGATCAAAGTCATACTTTCTACACCAAGACTTTTTAAAAAGCAAATAGCGCTTGCAAATAAAGTACTCAAACATTAAAATTTCTGATGAAACTTGAATCATAAAAATTTCAGTCTGAAGACATTTTAATGTAATTATCTCTGATCATTTTAAACACTAAAGTTTTTGCAATTTGAATTAAAAACTATAATTTTATACTGTAACTCATTATATCTATGAAAATGTAGATTAACTAACATTTTCCATATCAATTGCATTGCTGCCAAACTGTTTGTAACTTTGCTATCTGAGATTCATTAAACGTATTTTCCAAGTTCTCCAGGTCTACATACCACACTGTAGTTGCGATAAAATGGTATATAATATAATTCTTCAAAGAAAAGCTCCTAATTCTTGGGTATTTTTTAAGTTTCCTAATTTGCATATCAATTTGATATGGAATGAACAGGAATATCTATTTGAGATATACAATTTATAATTATTTTAAACCATACCTAGCTTGGCATTTGGGTAATTTTTACCCCCCAAAAAGAGTATTTTTTTAAAAAAATGGAAGTCATTTCTGTTAAAATTTGGGACACATGTAGGAGGACAATTAAATCATTTCTATATTTTTATCAAGTTAATTGAGAAGTTAGTTTTCTCTGAAAATGTACATCTCCAGTGTTTTGAAGTTATTCCTTTATATCTGAATATGATTTAAAAGTTATATAATTATCCAAATGAGAATTTGGAGTGGGTTTAAATTAAGGGCATCATTAAACTATATAGAATGTGTAGTTTTCATTACCATCAATTATTTTTTACTTAATTCAAATAAAAGCAATTTTTATTTCAAATTTCATATTGCTATTCCTGTTTTTAAGTCTTGTAAAATTTGCAGACAACACGTTCTTGAAGGAAGTTTTGGCAAGAAGCTCCATTGTAATTTTTACAAATGATGATGCTAAAAACAAAAGGCGAGGACTCTAAGACAAGTGGGCTTTCATAGTCAAAGGGTTTGGCATCAGAGCAAACTGGGTTGACTGATAATTTTGCCCACAGATTGCAGATTTGTGCTCATGAAAGGCTTCCTGTCAGATTGGGTTGCACCTGGCTGTCTTTTCAAGTTTCCTGGAAAACAAAGGTGTGAGGTTGTGATGTTCATTCTCTACCATTAGAATGTAAAGGGTGGTGGTGTCCTTGATCCATAATTGCTCTTTGAAACACAAGGGAAAATACTTTTCCCCTTTTAATGTTATAGAGATAAAGCATTTTTTTTAAAGCAAGGGGTCTACAATATGAAACAAGGCATGTAAGTTAGAGCTGCCCAAGGCAGCTTTAAATTATGAAATTCACACTTAGACGCCAGATGCTGATAGAAGAATTCCTTGGTTTCTCATTAACATGGAGCAGTCCCTTTAGACTTCACACATAGTGGCCACTCACAAGCACATACACTCATGCAAATGCTAGGAACGATCAACTGCATGCTTCCCACTATACAAGTTCCAACAGAGGAGGGTCATGAAAGCAATTCATTTTAAGAAGATGAGCTCCCCTTAAAAATCTGCCATTCCGTTCCTCAGTGTACTTAGCTAAAACCTCAATGCACTTGGAACAAACCTTAATGAACTTGGCTAATTGTTCTGTGATTTTGTTTCTGAGTTTATTCAAAATCTATTTAGAAAAAAACAGCTTAGATATGGGCAAAATTATGAATTTTCTTTCCAAGAGAAACTATGATGATGTTAATTTCTGTTGACAACTGCTTTAGTGTACAGAATGCTTGGATTTATAGGACCAGAGCTGAAATTTTCACTTGCAAATATATATTAGTAAGTATTATAAAGTTATATTTACTTTTATTTTTTCAATTAGCTTATGGGTTGATCTCCCATTTTCCCTTTATTCATTTGTTTTTTTCACATAGCCATTTATCGAGTTTGCATATGGCCATTTATTGAATTCCACGTGTAGACAGCTTTGATAGGTTTTGATTCTCCAATTGCAGTTAAGAGTTAGGTTGGATTTGACTGGCTGGTGCCAACTCTCTAATATTTTTGTCTGGAGACAATAGTACTAATTCCTTTTCCTTCTCTTCGGCAAACCAAAACAGTGAAACAAAGTAGAGACTGAATTAAATATATCATAAAATGTATATTACTGTACTAAAAGTGTTCATTTTTTCATTTACCCAAAACCAACAATGTGAGGCAGTTCAAATCTTAATATATGCTTGCATTTTTAGCTTGCATCTACTTACCTATCTATGTACTGCTCAATCGACCTATTTACAACTAATTTGCTTTTCTATCCCCTTGGCTCTGTATTAGCTGACAAAGAAAAAAGTTACTTTAGTCATAGTAAATATGCTAAATATATAGCTTTTTGTGAGTGACTATGGTACATTCCACAGTGTGAATGGGACCACGCTCCATATTACTTATTTTTCTCTGAAAGCAAATTTAATAATGGTGAGGGTAAGGATTTCATTCCTTACAGCCCATGTACAGTTATAGCTCTGCTTATAGTGGGTATCAAAACTTAAACTGAATTGCAAAATATATTTAGTCTCATAATACATTACATTTATAATAGCCAAGCAAGATAATAAGTAGTTATCAGACTATTCTTTCCAAAAAAGGAATGTATAGAAAGAGAATATTTAAAATTAAAAACTATATTAGCATGTAGTCCAATTCCCAAATCAAAATTCTTATTTTTAGAAACATTTATAAAATTAGTGGTGTTTTTAATCATGATTATTTTCACCACCATCATCACAAGGCATAACTGGTTCCTCTGGCAGCTTTCAGTTTTTTAATTTGAATAAATGGCATTGAAATGGATAGAGATACAGAAGAACATATTGATAGAAATAATAGAAGGTGTTTTACAAAAGCATTGATCGAAAATGAATTTACATTAAACCCAAGTGGGTTGTTTACAGTGTTAAGTAGAGTAAGTATTGATTGTTAATATCTCAGACTTTCAGAGAACTTGAATTAATGTCTCTTAATAATTAAGATTTTTTGGAGGAGTAGTGTTTTGGGTAATTTTTTGAAGGAAAAAGGAAAGTTAGGTGTAGGAAGAAAGACTTGTAGGTATTACAGATTTGGTAAGTGGAATATAATAAAGCGCTGCCTAAATACATTTTTTCTTAGAAACTTGATTATGAAAAAGATAAAATGCAACCTTGATAAGTCAAGAATTTTGAAAGCATACATCATTTTCTTGAAAATTACAATGAGAAGGACAATTAATCTATCAAAGAGTAAATTAAAAAAAATCATGTTTGCAAAGAGATTCCATGACTTAAGCAACATCTTTGGGAAATACTTCCCGTCACATCAATGAACCAATTGATTCCTTGAATTGTTGAATTAAGAGACACATCTCTATACTTTAAAAAATTCAAATAAGAGAATATTACTGAAGTTTCTCTTAAAGAAATCATTCTATACTAAGCAAATAATTCCTTCTGATATCTTCCTAACATCATTCAAATGTACTTTTGTAAATTATACTCTTCCTGGAACTATTAAAATAATCTACTAATTCTGATTCTAGTTACAGCTGTCACTTAATCTATTCCTGATAAATTGTCACACTTGTAACTTTGTTCTTTTTCTCAGTTTAAAAATGCACAATGTTAGTGAAATGTTTAGACAAGTAACCTTATGATGGAAGAAGTGTAGGTTAAAATAAATGTAACATTATATAATTTTGTGTTGTCTCTCCAAATAGTTTAAAAATAAAGGAGAATAAAATTACTCACTTGACATTTCAAAGCATTGAAATAAGCCTTGATCATACCTATAGTTATCATGAACTCCCACGGTCTACTGTGGGAAAAAAAATCTTTATTTAATAGCTGGAATTCATTATTAACAGCTACAACAGCTGTATTTGATAATTTTTGAAGCACCTTTTCCTCTCTTAAAAATTTTTCTGTTGGAACATAATTTTCTGATGCTCATAATTAATATGCACATCTACTAAGTTTAGATACGGGTTGGAGAATATAAAACAGAGATAACTGGGATGTGTTTAAATGCTAAAAATTCTTAAAAATGAGAAAGCCCAGCTATTTTCCAGAACATTTTAAACATTTGAACAATTGGTACATATGGACTAAAAACTAGATTTGAGTTCTGATTTTTTTATGCTTTGTATAGATGGTTTCCCACCCATCTATGTCGATGACATTTGTCCTCTGTTTTGGTGTCCCTTTAATTATAATAGTAATATTTTAACTGTATGTGTTGCTGTGTTATATGTAATTAAAACATTAGGGATTCTCTCCTGAATTGAAAAAGCAACTCAGTGACTTCTGAGTATAATGTATAATCTTCCTTAAGACTTTAATACCTGCCTTTTCTAGGAGGTAGATATTTGTTAGTGAATTCACCTTGGCAACTATTGCCTGTCTGTGGTGTCCACACACGAGCACCAGTACTCTGCGGCTGTACTGTGGTGTGGTTTGCATTCAGAGACAATTGGCCTTCGAGTGTCAGAGAGAATGTATTCAAAGGTACCCACATATGGTTGTTGGTAGTGATAATAAAACAAGCACTATAATTAAATGCAGTCAGAGAGCTAAAGCGAGAAATCAAATACATTCTAGTTTTCTTGTGATATGATGCAATTACTATTGCTTCTTAAAAACAGAATTATAATTTAAATTGATTTCCCATTTGATTTATTATTCTTTAGAGAGAGGGCTTTCTTTGTATATTTTTGAAAATCTGAAGGGAAAAAGTGGAATAGCAACATCTGGCTCACACCACAGATTTTTAGAAGCAGTAAGTGATTCTGTCGGAGATTCCCAGGAAAGGGGAATGATTGGCCAGGCCTCACCCGACTGTTCTTCTTGGTCTAAGGGATGAACACAGGAGAGCCACAAATTTGATAAGTAAAACATCTGTCCTGAAATTATCCCTCTGGTGCTTTTTCCTGGGTCCCCTGTGCTTTCACAGAGCAACACTTTTTAATTTGGGATGTAGTTCAACACTAACATCTCATAAAGTCCTATGATTCCTGGTGTATTCAGTTCTTTTGCACTGCTAAACTGAATGGGTTGTCCTTTTCAACATGTGAAAGTTAACTTGCCTTAGTGGAAAAGAAACAGTCCTGAAGTGGGCAGCAAGAAATAAAAAATATAGACTGTCATTTTATTTTTCAGAAAGCAAAATTATTGTGATGTGAGATACGAGTAATGATTACAATGAAATAAAGATACTCCAGGAGAATATGAATTGAACCTAATCTGATAATAAGGATGTTTAGCAAGCTTATTTGAGGGTTCAGCATGACATTCCTGGTTGAGGCTGAATTTTTTCTGAGGTTCATTTTAGTTATAAATTTAGATTTTGACAAAATATATTCTAAATACTGAATATTTTTATTTTGAAATATTTTGAAATATTAAGTGGTATTAAAAGTTGTTGATCTGTGGGCAATTTTACTAATGAAGGGTTTCATAAGCTTAGTGTAATATGCCCAACAGCAGGAGAAACTATCATAATTTAAGAATACAGTACCATTTATTTTAATATTTTACATCTGAAAATGATTGTCTTGCACTTTTCTAAAATTATTTTGGGAAAATAAGGTAATATCAGAGTTTTAGTTTCATGAAGATGAATTTTTAATTTAAGTGTTTCTTTTTCATTGTGTGTGGATGCATTATGATTTGAATAATATTTCTCAATCGTCCATTCTTATCATAATTGCACAAAAAGATTGAATTGGGTTAAAGAAAGAAATTCCAAATTTTCTAGTATGTTCAGTTGTTGCTATCCTGACATTAAAATATCTGACCAAATTCCCCATTTACTATGCAATAAATCCATTCTTCCTCAAAGTATATTCTGAATGTAAAAATGAAAATAGACATTTATATGCAGTCTGAGATAGAAAAAGGTGCTGATACTGTAATTAATATTGTACCATAATATCTTTTAATCTATCATGCTGCCTTTTGCCCTTTATGTTATGTCAGAAAGGAGTGTAATGAATGAGTGTGTCTGTGGGTATCAGCTTGAATTTGGTGGAAAGTAAGGCAACATGACATTTAGTGTGATTATACCAGATATAGATTCGAGTTTATTAGCTCTCACACAATCAAATATATAGCCAATGATGATAAAAACTTCAGCTATTTTTAAGAAGACGACTTCCTGAATTTATTTTAAGGCTCAATTTGAATAAGGGCATTTGCCTATATTTAAGAAATAACATGATTCCATGCCTTTGTAATGTTTCCTAAGAAAGTAACTCACAACAGTAAAACATCAGAATCTCCAACATTTTAGGAGAAAAATGAGGCCTTTATTATTAAATCAGAAAAGAATTGGCATAAATCTAACTTGAAACAGCTGTTTAGGGGATTAGTGTAGAGTGTCTTTTCAAGTCCTGAGAGTAATTTTTCTTCTTCTTTTATGTCAGAAGGGGGCACTAGTGGTCCACTTTTAATAACAAGGGAGCTTTTCTTTTGTTATACGACATTTGATCATAAACAAATATCATTTTGTATTTAATGTTGAGGCAATTGTATGAAAAATTAAGATTGTCAATATCTATTGTTAGGTTAAAAGTTAAATAATTAAAAGTTTTCATGCAAATATAATTTTATCCCTTTATTCACTTAAAGATATAGCACAAAATTAGGAAGTCCTGTTATAGCCCAACTAGAGTACTAACTCTTATTGCTTAATGCCCATGCTAATGACTATGGTGAGTGAATAAGTTAATTTTACACACATGCACAAAACTCAGTGAACTGTACTTGAATCTCTCACCACTCACAACCTGGAGTCAGCAACCCCAATGAAAGCACTTTATTCTTCATGTAACTTGTCATATCAGTATTTATTTTCATTATTACTTGTGACTTAAAATAAATGAACATAATATATTATCCTGTGCTTTCCAGTTTGATTAAATGAATGGTGCATGTGCACACTTAATGGGTTGATTGCACTCCGATCTCCATTAAAAGATAAGCTGCAAATACGGCGGTGATTCTGCTCATTGGCTGACATCTCTCTATGTCCAGATCATCTGCTTAGATAAACACGACTGGGTAACATGCTCTTTTAATTCCACAAATTGAGTAGGTGAGGAATTTCAGAGATGCACCAAGAGATGCGAGAACTGTCCTTGTTCTAGGCTTAGGAGGCAGGCATGCAAGTACCAAGAGGAAAAGAACAGACGAGAGCTGGCAGCCTCTCCATTTATAGACAGTACAATTTTCTGAATTTAGCAAACTTCTCCCCTCCCCCCAGAACTCTCCATGTAAGCGTTAAGATGTTGAGACATGCATTATGTTTTACATTTTTTCGTTAAGTTTTGCAGAAAATCATATGGCCAAGTAGTACTTGTATTATAATGGGAAAAGGTGTGAGGAAAAACCCTCCAAAAATGAAATCCACTTGTCAGTTTGAATTTGACATGTTTTATTACATAGTAAAACCTGTCAGCGAAAATTTTCAAGATTTGCACCTAAGTTGTGACTGAAAACAGGTAATTGTCCTTTCAAAACAGGTATTTTGAGTATGTAAATGGAAATTTTGGTAACTGTGTGCTTGAAGACTCATCTATTTTGCTCACAAAGTGAATTGAATAATTTTAAGATTTTTTTTCCTGGCATTTAAAAAGTACCGAGAATAACTTAAGAGAATGAGAACTGAGGAAACCTACTTTTTAACAAAAACTTACAGATTTACATTTGAATTTTGCCCAGTGAGTCAACTCACAATGCCATTAGTACCCGTCAAAGAGCATACCTTTCTAAGAATGATTGCAATGTTTAGTCCTTATTTAATGATAAAAATGTAAGAATACATTTGTAGTTGATTGATATTAATAAGCACTAAAACATTATCCCTAATAGTTAAGAAGCTTTTTGGATTTTAAAAAATATATAATTCAATGCAGAGAAAGATTTTTTCCTATTAGATTCTTTTTTTTCTGTTAAAGCTGAAAGTCTTGTGTTGAGTTTCTAAAGCTTAGTAGCTCAGTCTGAAATTATTTTTCTAGAAGAAAAAAACATGGCTAGGAGGAGTCATTTTTTCCTCTATTGGAACTTTCAAATTTCTTTTGGATCTTTCAATCTTTTTCTTGCAGAAAGGGAGAGAGAGAGAGAGAGAGAGAGAGAGAGAGAGAGAGAGAGGGGAAAAATAGGAAAAAAGAAAGAAGTAGGGAAAATAAAGAATAATAGAAAGGCTGGATAAAGAGAGGAAGAAATGTAAAAGAGAGAAAGAGGGAAAAAGGATAGAAGCCAGGAAAGAAAAAAGTGAGAATGTCAGAAGATAGGAGAAAAGGAAAGAAGGAAGGAGAGTAAGTGGAGAATATCTTGGAAAGGTCTGTCCATGTCGATGAATTGACACTGGTAGTTTTTTGGTGCTAACTTAGAACAGTGTGATCCTGGCAGCAGCTTTAAGATAGCACATCTCAACTTTCAGAACAACATGATTTAACGAAACTGTGTGACTCAGAGGATAGTTTTGGCATTGAGTTTGTGAAAAAAAAGGAAGTTTTGCTTTTGTATTGCTCTTCAAATATAAGAAAAAATTCTGTTTCTGCCAGCATAGATAAAAAGCTATCCAATTATTACAATGCCAGCTTTCTCTTTACAAATATCAAGTGTAATTAAAGCAAAGAGCTAAATATTATAGAGAAAATAAGATGGAAAAGTTGGCTGTTAGAAATTGGCTTGGTATGGGCTTTGTGGATGGATGGCATTTACTAAATTGTACCAACTTTGCTTTACGTTTTTAGACAGCGTTAAAGGCTGAATTGTTGATTTGCCTGCTCTTCTGCATTAGAGGCAGCCACGAAGAATGTATCATCTGCTCAAATATTTTTCCCACCTGGTAATTTTTTCATCAGATTCTATAACCAGGCATATTTTGGCTGTGAATAGTTGTCAACTAAAAGCTTCCCATCTTGTTATACATCTGTGTGTGTGTGTGTGTGTGTGTGTGTGTGTGTGTGTGTATGTTTATTAATCCTGACGGTCCTACTCTGTATTTTTCTGACCTTTGCTTAAGAGGCTGTGGCTAATTTGTGTTGTCTTTTTACTGGTGTTTTGCTATTACTTAAATTTCTCTGTTTTCTTTTAATGCCTACCTAAATATTTTCTTATCTTACCCTTAAGCAAAATGTCAAATTCTTGGTGGACAAAACATTGCACTTCCTTGAGAAAAAGGAAGGCAATGTCCATTTCAGCATTTTGTCTGTTTAAGTAGCCATGTGCATCCTTTAGCCTTCTATAACTACTGAGCATCCCCCTGTTAGCCAGCAGCCGCAGAGAGAGGTGCATATGTTGATTAGTGTCTATGAATATTTTTCTTTTCTTACACACATCTGGATGTTACCTTTACTCCAAGTGACCGTTTAGAAAGTTGAATTATGCAACTACTACATATTGTGAAAAACTACACTATGTACTGAAATAAAAAACTGCCTGAGATATATTGATTGAGTAAAAGGGGGGAAAACATCATGTAGAACAGCATGTGCAGTACAACGATTCTACATGTTTAAAATATTTACAGCTAGCAAAATATCAAGAAGCATATTTAGGTAACTGTTAATAGTGGTTTTCCCAGAGAAGGGAAATTGTGAGAAAAGCAGAATCATGTAAGGAATTCGTGAGCAACGATTAGTGTAATAAGTAATCAGAAATGTTTGAAAATAGATGTTGTCATCAATGATATTCAAAGAAGCACATTAATGACTGTATCTTATTTGGGAAAGTCAGAATTATGGAACAATGATAGTGTTAGTAAGAAAAATATAGTAAGAGTGGATAATCAATGGCATGATATAGGGATTCTAAGTTAGTAAAGGATGAATACAGAATTGAAGAAAATAACATCATTTTAACAAAAGACAGGAAAGCAAAAATAAATAAATGCAAGTCATTATAAAGAAAAAAATCGCCGGGCGTGGTGGCGCACGCTTGTAATCCCAGTACTTTGGGAGGCGGAGACCGGAGGATCCGGGTTTGCGGCCAGCCTCAACTCTCTCGCTCTCTCTCTCCCTGTCTCTCTCTCTCTGTCTCCTTAGTGAGGGCCTCTGCAACTTCGTGAGACCCGGTTTCAAAATAAAGTATAAAAAATAGGGCCGGGAGTGTAGCGCAGAGGTAGAACGCCCCTGGGTTCGATCCCCGGTACTGAAAAAAAAAAAAAGCGCAGAATCATTTCTGATGCACATCTCATTAAAAGTAACAATGTAGTGATGTGGTGGGTGCATTTCAGAACCTGTGAAGTTTTGCTCTTTCCATTTCATCTTTGTATGATTTCAAAGAAATACTTAAGAATATCTTATGAAAGTGTCTTTTAGAATCAAAAGAACTACTTAGGGGACTCAAAGAAAATCATAAAGTTGATTGATTATTGGCAACTAGCTTATCTCACCTATTCAATAGCAACATCACTTTGGATTCGGTTCTCTCAGTAGACAATTACCTTCCCGGAGGATTTTGGAGACTTTTAGTCTGATTCAGGACTTCTGATATTTGTGATGTTGGGCAAGAGATGTGAGGGAGAGGGGAAGGAGGATGGGTGTGTTCTTACAAGGTTACTCAGATTATAAAATCCCTGAACAAGATCAGAATAGCAGGCTCTTTGGCACTTTTGGGAAAGAAACATAGTAGAAGCATTTGTATTTAGGAACAGAGACATTAGTGGAAAAAATAGTGTCCCAGTCCCCGAAGCCAGTGGTGATTCTGGATGTGAGGGTGGGAGGCTACATTATATTGTTATCTGCACTCAACAAATCAAGTTTGCAACTAAACAGAGAATGAATTTTCAAAAATTAACCTGATAACTGGGAATTTATGGAATTTCTCTTGTATTTAAATTCAGAGAACATTTTATAATCCATTTTGTGTCTTGAATTTTGGTTTTTACATCAGAAGGCTTAAAATATCTCTGGTGCCTCATTCAATGTTTAACACCTTAATGACTTTATAAGACAGAACTATTGCCTTCTCTCTTCTGTATTTTTGTTTCCTAGACCCCATTTTTTAGGTCTTATGTCCCTAGAGATACAGAAAATCTTGGGTCTTCTTACTAGAAAAGAGTTTGAATGACTTGTTTTTCAGAAATTTCCCATAGTATTCATAGTTCTATAATCCTGGCTATGCCCATATTGGCCGCATGAGGTCTGGCAATGTCTCCAGTCATCACTGGAGTGAGGCTCATTTTAATCAGCTTTATGTTCCCAGGATTTGTGGGAAAAATTGAACCCTTTTTCCATTGAATAGACCTATCTTATCTCCTACCTCTTCTGTCACTGCTTCACTGTTTCACAAGTGATTCCAAATAAAAATGACCTTCAGTGTCCACAAATGAAAATTTCGCATGGCTGGCTCCCCCCAAAATAGTGAGGAAGAGGAAATGCACTTCTGAATATTAAAATTTCCCACCCTGTAACACATGTTGGTGAGATTACTGCTTCGATACATCTTTCTCTGTGTAACTGGCTGTGTGGAGCATATTTTGCTCATGTGTTTTGGCTTGCAGAATGCCTCTGAGGATTAGGATGTGAGCATGTTGTTACTTTTATGAATGCAGGATATTGTCCCAGCAAGACTGTGACACTGAATAGATTAATGCAATGAAATATATTATTAAGAGATCATTATGTGTGTTTCTATTAATATATTTCTTATTCATAGACCTATAAGTTTTTGCTTAATAATATGCTGAATTCCCAACTTTGTCCAACATTATATTTTAATACTTTTATTGGTGCATTGTAATTAAACATCTTAGTGAGGATCAAATTCGTACAAACTGACATGCAGACAGGTCTTGGTATGATTCCCATGAGGTCCCATCCCACTACACACCACTTCCCATGTAAAACAGCTAGATTGGTAGTGATACCTTCATACATGGGCGTAGCATAATGTGCCCAGAATTCTTGAGAAATATATTATATATATCCTCATCTGAAAGCAGAACTAAAGAGTACATATACTCAAGTGGTCCTGGAAATGTGAGTAAGATACCTACATGGAACTTTCTCTATTTTCTCAGTTCCACCTGAGCCCACAGGAGCAGGAACAGAGTAAGCACCATATATTCTACATCTGGATGTAAGGGCCAGACCTATATGTGGAAATTCTGTGATGTTGGTACATATGTATTGTCAGCATTAGTCTGTACTCAACTTCATGGAATATAAAAAGTGACTTAACAGGATGGTGCAAAGTTATTAGACCCAGGAGATTTCACTGGAGAGATTTGTCAGGGTAGGAATGGGAAAGAACAGGAATAATATAAGTAAAGAGTTTTATAAATTAACAATAAAACAGAATTACCTACTTGATAAGGGATACAGATATATAGACAGTTCACAAAAACAGACACTCAAAATGTTCATAAAAATATTTAATTTTCATTGCTATTAGAAGTAATACAAATTAAAGCAAAAGTGAGATACAATTTTGAATTTTTCAGATAGTCAAGAAAGGAAATCTGTAAAGTTAAAGCATTGGCCAGGATGTGAGGAAGTGTCATCTCAGCTGATAGGAGTCTAGACTGGCTGATCACATTGGACAGCAATTTGATAATCACCAGTAAATTTTTGTTAATGCATATACCAGAGAGCCTAGCAATTCTGCTTCTGAGCATTTATCCTAAAGCTGTACTATTCAGTATGGTAGCTACAAGTCATACATCGTCACAATTAGGTTTACACTTAGAGTTTAAAAAAGTGAAAAATTTAGTTCCTCAATCACACTGGACATATTTCAAGGGCTCACTAGCCACAGCACAGACCATCTCCATACTGCAGAAAGCTATATGGACAGTGCCATTGCCATATGCACAAGGAAGAGTGTAAAAGTTTATTTCAGCATTATTTATAATAGCAATCTCTTTGGCAGTTACTGGTAGAATGAAAATATAAGTTGTGATGTAGTCACACCATGGATAATTATTATATAACAGTTAAATGAAGCACACCTACCTTTAAAGACATTATTAAAGCCAGAAAAATGTGTAACAGTAAAAAAAGCAACTTTTTGAATGTTATATACATTAGGATGTATTTACATAAATGAAAAACAATCACAAGACATTACCATATACTGTGTGTGTATACCTCTTTTATATTCTCTTTCTTTTCCTCATCTCTTTGTCTCTGAAAATGTGATGGTATAATCATATATATATGTATATAGTGATTAGTCCTGTGATGAGTGGGAGACAAAAGAAGGAAACTGCATCTATGACTATCTGAAAGTTGATATATTTTAATCTGAAGCAGAGATGAAATAGTGGCCTTTGTTTTATTTTGGTAGAGATTAGATGAATGTTTTTTATATTATGTTTTGCAGTTTTCTCTATCTTAATCTTTCAAAAATAATAATAACATGAGAAACATTATTATTTGATTCTTTAATATAATATATACAATATAGAAATGTTATACTCCATTAGTATATAGTATACTAATATAGAAATGTTATTATTAGTGGATATAATATATACTAATTACACAGGGAGTACTAAAAATTAGAGCTGTTATCAATTATTACCAAAATAAGGTAATGTTAATAACAGAGTACAGATGGTCACTGATTTATGATGGTGTGACTTATAATTTTTCAACTTTACCATAATGCAAGAGTGTACCCACATGCTTTTTCTACTACCAGTACAGTATTCAGTGAGTTATATGAGATATTCAACACTTTATTATACAATAAGCTTTGTGTTAGATGATTTTGACCAACTATCAGCTAATGTAAATATTCTAAGCATATTTATGGTAGATGAGGCTAAGCTATAATGTTCAGTAAGTT
The DNA here is from genome assembly GCA_004027185.1 of Glis glis. Classification (NCBI taxonomy): domain Eukaryota; kingdom Metazoa; phylum Chordata; class Mammalia; order Rodentia; family Gliridae; genus Glis; species Glis glis. The sequence goes on along the minus strand of PVJS01012151.1, from coordinate 7,037 downwards.
GGGTGTATTAAATGCATTTTAACTTATGATATTTTCAACTTACAATGAACTTATTGGGATTTGACCCCACTGTAAAGCCAGGAGCATCTGTATGAGTAAAATGTGTCTACCAAAAAACTAGAAAATAATTCCCTAAAGAATTTTGAAGCATTGAAAAAAAAGAATTTTGAAGCATTGGAATTCATATTTTTGTGTGTTTTCTTGGTCTAAAAATAAAATATGTTCGTATTCCTTAAAATGTAGAACTGACTGACAGCTGGAGATGACACAAATATGGTAAATGATGGGGAAAATAAAAACTGGGATGTGTAGACTACAAAATAGAGCATAAAAAATTGACTATGGTTCTCCTGAATTTGTTATTTTTCTTATACAGTATACTCCCTTAGGAAAATATTGGTTAACCAAAGTATTAGTAATTTGGACTATATTTTGTGATAAATGTGTATATTGGTTGTTTTACTTTTACTAGTTTCCATTAGATTAAAAGGAATTTTTAAGTTCTTTGGGAAATTTCAGTTTCTTATTGATCTTTATTTTACTCATATTTCCTAGCATTTGCTAGATAAGAATGTACTTTTCTGAATCAAGTCTGTTGAGCTGTACATTGTATTGCATTCACTGTTACTGTATGGCTTGTGACTTGTGACCAATGTACTTTCTTTTTTAACTTTCATTACATTTAGGTCTGTCATCCTTGACTCTGAGCCTTACTTTCTATCATATACAAATATTAGCATAAACAAAAAGGTAAAATCTAAAACTAGAAAATCTCTAGACAAAAGACAGAGAAGAAAGTCATTGTGAGCTTGTGTTATACAAAAATATACCAGGAGGAAGCAAGAAATATTGTTAAGGAAAGCATTGGTAAATTGAACTTCATCAGATTAAAGTAGGTTTGGCCCTTAAAAGCCACCAATGAGAAAATTAAAAGGAAGGTCATGGTGAAAACATTTGCAATATATGCATTTGGCAAATTGCTGGTATCTACAACATACAAAGGGCTTCTATACCTCAGGCAATTTAAAAGTGAACAAAATATTCAAAAGGACGCTTTGTAAAAGAAAACTCAAATTTCCAATAAACATACAAAAAAGATGCTTAACATCATTAGTCCTCAGAGAAGTACATATTAAATCCATAGTGAGACACTATCATTCATCCACTGGACTGGGTAAAGTTAAAAAGACTGACACTATCAGTATGGCAGAGGAGGTAGAGTAAATAAGAATCGCATACATGGCTGGTAGGTATGCAGAATTGTTTAGTAAAATATACTCTTCCTATGTGATCCTGCAATTTTTCTCTTAGCTATTATACAGAGAGGCAAATCCATGTCCACACAAAAGCTTACAGACAAATATTCGTAACAACTTTGCTGACAATAGCCTAGGATCTGGAAACAACATAAATACTTGTCAACAGACTAGCTACTAAGTACAACGTATTCAATAAATACTACCAAATACCACTACTTCCTCTTTCTCCATTTTTTATTGCACTGTTATCATAAAATCTACCAAAATCATGAATAATTCAATCAGATGCCATTTTATTAACTATGAGGATTGTGTTGTTTTATCAGAAAGGAAGGGAGTGGGGTTAAAATAGAAATACTCATTTATTAGAAAAAAAACATGCCATTCATTATAGTTTATTTTAATATCATTATTTAATATATACTTAACTTTCCAGGATAATTTAATATAAATTCCTGTCACTAGAATTAAGTATTTGCCAGTGTCTGAATATTAATATAAAAACTGTAATGATCCCATAGTAGGTTCTCAAGACATTATTTCCAATAGTAGGAATAAGAAGATGAATAGGATGAATATAATAATATTAAGATGATGTCAAATGATTACAGCATATGTTACTTATTTTATCAGTAAGATTTACAGAGAGGTAGCAAAAGGCAATTTATTGATAATTTATTGGATTAAAATGAGGTTTTGGAAACTGTTTTGTCTAACAATTATTTTCTGTCCTTATGCTTTAAATACTAGTGTGCAAAACTAGACATATTTGATTTTTCACAGATGCCTTTAAAATTTATTTATGCTGAATGTTTCTATTATTGTACCATCCTCCATTTGCCCTTTTAACCTCTCATGCCCCACAAAAAAGCATCAACAAAATAAACCCAGAAAAGAGCAGATAGGCAATATCCTTTGTCTGGATTCATTTTCACATAGAAAATTGTAACCAAGTCATTGTTTTCTGTTTCAGAATTTATTACAAAGATACATTCATTGTGTAAAATTGTTGCTTCATGATTTTGAACTTAAGACAAAAAGCAACTTTCAATTCTTGATTATAGCTTCTCAAAATACACAGTATAATTAATGTTGAAAGAGTGATTATGGTTTGAATCCTTGTTTCACTTCCATTCAAATTTTTTCCTGCTTTTAACTTATGGAATTTTAGTCACATTTTCAGAACAAAGGTGAATTTTGTGGGAGACAGTAAGAAATAAAGGGCAGATGTGTTATAATCATTATTAATGCATATGAGGCTATTTCACATACATTAAATATAGGCCTGAATTTTCAATGTCTGAAAAATGTCTCATTCCTTAATGTTTTACTATCCAGGGAGGCATTCTCTGTTCATTTTTAGCTAAATAGTTTCCCTCCACCCCATTTTTCTGCATCAGTGTACACAGGGTTTTTTATTATTTTTCTTCATATATGTTGCCACACATTATTTGCTTGGTAACTTAACACAGGTTCCTGTCTTTGGAAAATACGCTCTGTGAAGCTTGTGTGCCGAAATATATGTGTTGAATGAGTAAATGGATGAGAAAACAAATAAATCATTATATTTCAGACTTTAAAAAATCAGGCAAATACAACTTGAGATACTTAATAGTGGTTTCTCAATAAAACAGTATCAAGAACAGTTAGGCCAGATGTTTTTCTTGTCTTCTTTTGTTTCACAAAAGATTTGTGGCAAAAGTTCATTTGGAATAACCTAAAAGTTAAGGAATATTTTTGAGACTCTAGCAGCAGAATGCTTGCATTTCAAGTATGGCAAATTATTTTGTAGTTGCTTTTCCCTATGTGAAATGGTATATATTTTATTTTTGTGTCTACTTATGGCTAATCATTGGTGTGATTCAAGAGAAATAATTTTAACCAAAGCCATAATTCAAGCTGAGCATTTGTTCTAAACATGTTTTAACAAAGAATTGCCCCAATCATCCCATAATAATTTAAATTCTTTGAGATCTGAGACTTGGTACGTTTTGTTCATTGCTGTGTTTCAATTACTACAGAAGTGCCTGACATATAGTAGGTACCGAATGGTAATATGAACTTGACTCCGAGATACTATGTGTTTTAGTGAAGAACCTTACATCTATCACATACCAAAGCCTTGGGTATTTAAGTTGACAGATGCCAGTAGAAAAAATGAGGGATCTGGTCAAGAGCAGATAAAAAAGAAGTTCTTAAAGGTGAGTCTCAATACAATGGCTGTATTTATGTAAAGACTAGTTGGCTGGAGTAGATAAGAAGCTAATTATTTGGTTGTCTTTGACTTAGCTACATTTATATTAATACCACTTACATTTTCTTGTCTTTTGTGATACTTCCTTACAGTGATCAATTGTTAAAAAACTAGTTTAAGAACAATCAAAATTATCAAAAAATCTCAGGTCAATAAGAATGCATTTTAGAATTCCTAAGGAGTTTTCTGATCCCTTTGGACTCATGGCAGAGGAGAGAGAGACAGATAAAATAGATGTGAGGGAAGTGGAGGCCATGGAGAAGAGGGGCTGCTGGTTGCTCCACCAAGGTGGATGAACTCAGTATCATGAAAACAGTGACTGATAGTGCTCTGCAATGCAGGACATGTCCCAGAACCGTCCCACTGGAGGGAGAGGAATATGATGTATGGACCCATAAATTCTTCTTCTTTTTTTTAATACTTTTATTGGTGCATTGTAATTATACATCATAATGAAGCATAAAGTGATAGGAATATACAAGCCCACCCTTGTTGTCTGTCACCCACCCTTGCTCACTGTGCTTCCTGGGATTGTATTCCAAATCCTACTTGCTTCTTAATTCTCACAGTAAAGTCTGTCCTGGAGGAGGGCTGAATAAAACTAATTACTAACTACTTAAGGAGAAAGAAATAAAAATCAATGTTGAATGGTCTTCTAGAACCCATACATATTCATAATTTTCTAATAACAAACTTTTTGTTGATAATGTAACTATATCTGAGCAATCCTCGGTTTATTGATTCAATGTGCAAGAAGTTGCTCATTGTAATCATGATCACTGAAGACTTTTCAATCCATTAAATTTTATGGATGCCCAAATTAGAATGTTCAGTATTAAATAATACCTCTTCACTCAGAAAGTGTAAACATTGTTCTTAAAGTGATTTAAATTAGATGATGCAAAATTAGGGATGCAATATTTAACATCTTTACATATATTTTTCTAGATAATAAATTGCTTGAAAGATATTAACATTTATTTAACCTTTGCATAGCTCTGACTTAATATATAATTATGTAACAATTTATAAATATATAATTCTCCACAATTGCATAGTCATTCTCTAGAAATTGGTTTTAAATTAAACATTCACCTAATTAGATTTGGAATCCAGGTAAGACAAAGTGGGAAAAAAACTCCAAACATTAAATAATATCTTCAAAACAGGACAAATAGATTTTTAATTTTCAATGTTTTTTGCAGTGATTTTCTTATAATTTCCCCCAACATAGTAATTATGAATTTCTTACTTTTTCTCCTTAAAGATGCTTTATATACATTTTATGATCAGTCCAGATTGAAGACAAAAGGTATAATTTGTGTAGTGGGCAAATTGAAAGTCCTAATAAAAGTGAGGGCCTTTCTAGACTCTTTGAAGTACAGTCTTGTAGATAGAAATTTCTAAACTTTACAAGTTCAGGAACCCATACTAATTAAACAGTTTAACTTTAGTTTTTGATTGTTGGGGTAGGGATGAAGCCTTCTTTAAGTCCAAAAACACATTTAAAATATTTAAAAATTTTTTTGCAAGACAGTTATTCTTTTAGTTCCCAGATAATTTTTTTTAAAATAGTACTCAGTAATAGCTTCCAGTGTTCTTTGGTCTATGGGATGGAAAACACTTCTTTCTAATCCAGTGACTCTAAAACTAATAGCATATCAGATTGCACGGGGGCTTTTGAGAAGTATAGAGTCTTTTCTTTGAAATCAAAGTCTTTACTATGGAGCCCTAATATGTGTATGCTACTAACCATTTTAGGTTACCTAGTAGGTTTAGCACTGCTATTCAGCCTAGCAATTTGTATCCACTAGGGAACATTTTAAGGTTTGTTAATATATTAATATTCTTTCTCCATCCTGCTTTTTATTCCCACATGCCAGTTCCCAGGTCCTTAACCAGCCACCGGTTCTCTTATTATTCCAAAGTTAAATTGAAAATATCATTAATCACAATTTTCTTTAAACAGTATCATATCATAGTCATGACAAATATATAATTGTCAATGAATAATAGAGCCAGAGTTTCTGGTTTTAAGTGCTATGATCATTGTACTTCACCAGTACTTACGGCTTCTTAGTCATGTAGGAGATGCATCTGAGCTTCAATCTTTGGAGTTTTTCTCTGGGAATGAACAAGAAAGAATTTTGATTTCTTTAAAGATCAGCTTTAGAGATCAGGAAGAAGTCTGAACCACAAATATATATGTAAGAATCATCAATATCTAGTTCAAACTTTGGGTGGGTGAAGCTTACAAGTGTTAAATAGTGAATCAAGAGCAATCTTGAGAAATTTTGGGGAGATTTTAGCATTCAAGGAGTGGGCAGAGCAAAAGATACAGAAAAATACCAAGGAGGTAGGCAGAGAATCAGGAGAGAATGCTATTACAGTAGCTACCAAGGAAGTGAATTTTAAGAAATAAAAATAATTTGAATATCCATACTAAAAATATGCTTTTTTATCTTTTGAAAAGATTCTGTTGGTTTGTTTGTCTGAAAAATTTTTAATTTTGTCTTCTCTATTAATGAATTTTTTTGCAGTGTGTAAAATTTTGTGCTAGTTCACTGTTCACAAACCATATGGCCTTATAGTAAACAAGAATTATGTTAAACACAGTTTATTGGCTTTTAGGATTTTCTTATAAACCCAATGCCAAGATTGAGGAAAGTCCATCATGATTTAAAATTTAATGTAAATATAAACAACTGTGGCAATATAAAAGTAAAAGTAATAGTATAATTTATAGAAGGAGGAAAATGTAAGGGAAATGGGGAGAAGGATTGGGGTCTTATCCTTATTTTACATGGTAAGGGATAAAATTACTCTGACATTTTAAAAATATCAAAAACATTAAATTTGCCAAGTTAACTAATAAAAAATTAAAGATAATTTGTCTATCAAATATTTGCAGGCCAAGAGGAGGAGGGGTATGAATGTTCTAAGTGTATAAAATCCTTCCATTTCATATCAGGATTCAGGAGATATTAAATGAAGCTAAAAATACAACCATGGCATAATCATATTATTTGAAAGTCATGACATACCCATATAAGAAATTAATAACAAAGTAAAACGTAAAAAGAGATTCTTCACTACAAGGTGGGATCCAACAATGAAGAAGGAAGAAAGTAAAAAGATATTACTTTTCCATATAAACTCTGATTATTTTGTTTGTGCATACGACATTTTAATAACAATTTTAAGACATTTAAAAAAATGTCATCTGAAGATATACATTTTCTGATGTAATAACTTCAATAAATCAAGCTAAAACTCTTTAAGAGCAAGCTTGAGCTGAATGGATGCTGGGATTGAGGCAAAAGAGGCAATACAAAGAATCAACAAAACAAGAAGCTGGTTCTTCGAGAAGATTAACAAGATTGACAAGCCACTAGCCAACCTAACCAAAAGAAGGAGAGAATCAACACAAATTACCAAAATCAGAAATGAAACAGGGGATATCACCACAGATAGTGGAGAAATCCAGAGGATCATAAGAAGCTACTTTGAAAACTTATATTCCA